>VSMD01008587.1:0-283492 GCA_008750895.1 Mirza zaza | reverse complement strand
CTCCTCCCCTCCCCTCCCCTCCCCACTCCTCCCCTCCCCTCCCCACCCCACCCCTTCCCTTCCCTTCCCTTCACTCTTTCTTTCTCTTTCTTTTCTTCTCTTCTCTTCTTTCTTTCTTTCTTTCTTTCTTTCTTTCTTTCTTTCTTTCTTTCTTTCTTTCTTTCTTTCTCTCTCTTTTCTCTTTCTGCCTCTCTCTATTTCTGAAAGTTCATCTATAAATTACTATTAGGAAATTAATGCCTGAGAATATCTCCAGGGATTTAATGAAATCGTTATGCGCTAGAACATTGTTTTTTGGTTTTTTTTAATGACTGACCTTGATCATAGAAACTTGAAGTTATAGAGCTAGTCATTATATTAATATATGACAAAGACAATAATAAGAGAACATTTAGTAGGGTTCCTTGAAACTGAGAGTTACATTTAAATGAAGGAGGCGTACTTTTAATACCAAAAGAAATCTAAAACATAGATCGACAAATTGTGCTGCAACTGCTGAACAGATATTCAGTGAAAACCCCACAGGGAATAACGTAGAAGGGGTTTGACCTCTAGGTCAGATCGCTCCATCCAGCAGACTCGGTGATTTCTCACAATGTGGAGTGCTACTTAGTAGATTATCTAGAGATGGAACATCAGGGAGGGCAGCAGGGACAGCCAAAGTTATCTGCTGGGAGTGTTTTTACTTTCCTGGGAGCAGTCAGAAGTATTTGGGATGCTATTGGACAAATGCTGTGATGTGCTCGAATTCTTGTCTTCCCCACCCATTACTGATTCCTCTCCCCTTTTTGCTTGAACAAATCTCAAAAAATAAATGAGTATCTTTTCAGCTTTAAAGAGTATGTTTGCTCCACGAAAGCTTTCTTTTGGCTTAACATGGGTTTGTGGTGATGCGCCATTTATTGCTTCTTCCAGGTATTGAAACCCATTTTTCAGTCTTGATAGTGTAAGAATTTAATGCATAGAGTGCATTAATGAGAAGCCCAGATTCCCATTAAAGACAATAATCTCCACAATAATAGTCAAATCGAGGAGTGGTGCTAAATTGTGCAAAGCTTCCTAAGGTAACTATTCAATCTGAAGTTTAATGGTAAGTATAAAAATTTAAATATTAAATATATCGAGTTTTATTATATATGCTAGAAATCTGTACACAGAGATTCCTGATATGCACCAAGAAAACCTGACTTTATGTATCTATTCCTCCTCAATTCCTATAGGAGACAAAAGAAAGGCTAGCTTGAATTATTCTCTTGCCACTTAGATTAGACAATGAAAACTCTCTTTAGTGATCATCTTCTTTCTTAAACCCTTTGAATTTGGGTTTTGGGAGACTAGAGAAAATATAACATGAAAAAAAAAAAACAAAACAACAACAACAACAAAACATGGTCAAAACAATATTAAAAACCAAAAGCACATATAAGCTCAAACATAACCCTTTTGACAAATGGGAGCATGTGTAAAATAATTCCATCAATCTTTGTTTTATTAAAATTTGCTCACATTAGTGATCCCAGTTATGCAATATCCATGTTCTCAAGAAAGTGTTAATATTAGTTTCCAATATAGAAGGCATTGGAGTGTTTCACTGTTACAAATTAAACATTAAGATGAAAATCAATAAATTCAGAATAACTGGGTTGTATTTTCAAACTTTGAAAGTTTAGTACATTTGAAAACATGATTATTACTCATAAATGCATGCCAAAAATCACAACTCAAAAGAAACAAGTTATTTTGTTAAAATATGAAGTTCAAAAGATTATTTTATAGGAAAATTAAACAAAATGATGTTTCTTTGATTTTCAAACAGCTCATTTATACTACATATGCTTCTTATATCATTTAATGGTGTAAATGTACTACATTGTTTGCAATAGTCATACTATTTATCACTTCATTGAAGTTTTATTAAAAGGTTCAGTTTGATATATTTTATCTTTCTACACTCACATAAAAAGGTCTTAGAAGTTCAAAATAATTCCACACTGGGGAAAATAATCAGGGTAAATTGCATTGGATTTGGAGGTCCTTCAAGAGATAAAAATAAATGACCAATAGCCAATTAGTAAATGTCAACTAAAAAGAAAATGCAAAATCAGAAACTAACCAATAAATGTTTTTGCAGTTGTTTTGACAAGTGCATAAAAGTGACAGGAAATAAAATAGAATCTATATAACAACAATTAAAATTATTTGGCATATTTGTGTGTACATATGTGTATGTATGCTCAAAATGCTGAAAGAATATGTAATTATTTTATATATACATCTTAGAATAAGCAAATCCTTCCATTCTTGAGAATTTTCAGGTTGCATTAGTGGCAAAATTTGCTACTTAAAAATCTCATTTCTTAGCCACAGCTAAAATATCTCAGTATGTTTGGTGGTAATGGAATGTCTCATTTAAAAATTTTTCCTCTATGTGGCTATTTATTTCTAGTGAAAAAAAAGATGAAAATCATGATTCCTGCTTTTCAAGAGGTAACAGTTTGATTGAAGGCAATAAAACCACAATCCATTTATGGCTCTTTTTAATGCAAAATCATTTATGTAGGTTTTGAATACCATGGAGCACAGTGTGCACACAGGGAGTGCTCCCAGTTTTCAGGCAGGTGGGCCCAATAGTAGTTCAGCCAGAAAACAGTCTTTAATTTTATTTTCTGATTAGGAATTTGATGCGAAATCTCTCTATAAACATTTTAAATATTGAAAAGAAGTATAAAGAAAAAAAGCCTTATGTAATCCTATAAATCAGAGATATAACAAAACACTTGCAGTGTTTTCTTATACTTATTCTATCCATCTCTCCATCTTCTTGTCTATCATTCTATCCATACATCTTCATACTCTACTGTTTTCCTATAAAATATATATTAGAAATTATACTGTTTATATATTTGCATACTATGTTTACTTCACTATATTATTATGTGGACATTTTCCTATACCATTAATATGAGAACATGATTTTAATGTACACATGTCCAATTTCATATATATAATTTATAAAATTTTATTCTTAGTGTTGAACATAAGCTTCTTCATAAGTTTACATTAATTATGATTAACTTTTCATAACAACTTTCTTGTCTATATCTCTAATTATCAACCAAAAATAAATTACTAGAAATATAGAGAAATAGAGTGATTCTTGATATGACTTGCCTACTGGCACTATTGAACATTTAAACTACTTTACTCCCCTATCTCTATCTGCAGTATGTGTATATGCCAAAGAATAATTTCATTTTTAAATATGAAATACTAAGCATCTCATTAACCATGGCCTTTTCATTTTATATCTGTGTTGTTTAGCAGAGTGCCTTGAATACTGTAAATATTTAACAAATGTTATTTTTATTACTATCTTTAACTTAAACCTCTACATTGGAGATAGTATAGCTAAGTGGTATTTATTTGAATGATTTTATCTAGAACTATTCCTTTCAGCATTCTTCTTATAAATTGATTATAAAACCTGATTATTCTTTATGAACAAGCCATTCAGCCTTATTTCTTGACAAATACAGAATGGAATATTATGCTGCCTCCAAATGTGCATTGAGCTGATTTTGACAGCTGTCTAAAATGTTACAATTCAGTTTCATTGACTACAATACATTGGGCTGTTCATGAGGACACCTGTGTTGAAGCCTCCTGAAAATATTTTTTTTTTATTTCAGGATATTGGGGGCACAAACATTTTGGTTACATGTTATGACTTTGCCACACCCAAACCATGATTTTAGGAGTGCCTTTCCCCCTCTGCAATGCTCACCACATCCACTAGTTGTAAGTTTACCCACCCCCAATCCCCCAAGCCCCAAAGAGTATTACCACAGTGTTAGCACCACACTATTGATCAGCATTAGTGCCAATTTGATTGCAAGTACATGTGGAGCCTATTCTTCCATTCTTGTGATACCTCACTTCAGAGGATGGGCTCGAGTTCTATCCAGGAAAATATAAGAGGTGCTAGATCATTGCCATTTCTTATAATTGAGTAATATTCCATTTTATACATATATCAGATTTTATTAATCCACTCATGGATTGACAGACACTTGGGTTGTTTCCACAACTTTGCAATAGTGAATTGTGCTGCCATAAACATTCAGGTGCAGATGTCTTTATTATAGAATGTCTTTTGTTCTTTAGGGTAGATGCCTAATAGTGCTATTGCTGGATCAAATGGTATTTCTATTTTTAGCTCTTTGCGGTATCTCCAAATTCTTTTCCACAGAGGTTGCACTAATTTGTAGTCCCACCAGCAGTGTAAGAGTGTTCCTGTTTCTCCACATCCTCACCAGCATTTGTTGTTTGGGGATTTTTCTGATAAAGGCCAATCTCACTGTGGTTAGGTGATATCTCATTGTGGTATTGAAAATATTAATAAATACATATAATATATATGATGTCTACATTAAAAGTCAGAAAATCTGGTGTATACACACACACAGTCTTATAAATATATTTATATATCATGCATTTTTTTAAGACATTCCAAATTTTAAAAATCTGGTTTACTGGCTTTTCATGACAGAATCAGAAGATCTTTATAACACTGTGACAGCCTGATGACACTTAGCAAGAGCCGAGTAGTGGTTACTCTTTATGGGCAGGACCCTCTCTGTTTGATTTCATTCATTTTCCTTGCACGGTTGGCCCATGAAAACTTATAGATTAGAGTTTCCTAAACTATAATAATACCAAATTAACTAGTTATTCAGGAGTTTAAATTAATTAATTTCTTAAAAGCAAAATCAAAAAGATTGCTTAATTGGTTCATGCACAGTCTGAATCACACATTTGCTTTCTAAGCTCAAGAAAATCTTTTTAACATGCATCCTCTATTGTTTATATTCCTATCTTACTTATTTCATGTTATTCCAATAAGATCCATTTAAAGTCAATACAACCTAATTAAAGAACAGTTGAGGACCTATAAAAATAGTTACAAAAAATTATCTCTAATATTATCCTCTGATATTTCTTGTCTCTAATATAGCTAGATATCATTTTATCAGGCATTCCTCACTCATAATTAAGACACATTAGTCATGCTAAGTCAGTATAAAATCCTTTAACAGTGTGAAGCTAAGAATGAGTGTGATGTAAATTTGAGATTATTTTCCTCTCATTGGTGATGGAATGGAATATTCCAAGTATTCTCTAATTGGCATTTTGACAGTGCTACCAGATTGGTGAACTGTGAGGGGTTTGACATTTTTTTTATCCCCAAACTGCAATTATAAAACTGTACCAAAGTGTCAAAAACAATCATTTTAGGATTCTGGAAATTGAGCAAGGTCACAAAACAAACTAAGAAGCATTTATTCCAAAAAAACTATTGAACCTTAGATAAGAATCATGAGAGTCATAGCATCCTTTTTGTGTGTGCATGTGTTTACTCTCATTATTTCTTTTTTTATTATTATTATTTCAGCACGTTATGGGGGTATAAATGTTAAGGCTATGTATATTGCCCTTGCTCTCCCTTCCCCCTCAAGTCAGAGCTTCAAGAGTGTCCACCCACCAGAAGGTGCATATCGCACTCATTATGTTTATATATACCCATCATCTCCTCCCCCCTCCCATCTGCCCAACACCAGATAAATGTTATTCCTATATGTCCACGTAGGTGTTGATCAGTGAAACCAATTTGCTGGTGAGTACATGTGGTGCTTATTTTTCCATCCTTGAGATACTACACTTAGTAGAATGGGTTCCAGCTCTATCCAGGAAAATACAAGAGGTGCTATATCACCATTGTTTCTTATGGCTGAATAGTACTCCATGGTATACATAGACCACATTTTATTAATCCACATGTGTCTTGATGGGCACTTGGGTTGTTCCCACATCTTTGCAATTGTGAATTGTGCTGCTATAAACATTCGAGTGCAGATGCCTTTTTTATAGAATGTATTTTTGTTCCTTTGGGTAGATGCCCAGTAATGGGATTGCTGGATCAAATGGTAGATCTACTTGTATTGCTTTAAGGTATCTCCATATTGCTTTCCACAGAGGTTGAACTAGTTTGCAGTCCCATCAGAAATGTAGGAGTGTTCCTCTCTATCCACATCCACGCCAACATTTATTGTTTTGGGACTTTTTAATAAAGGCCATTCTCACTGGAGATAAGTGATATCTCATTGTGGTTTTGATTTGCATTTCCCTGATGATCAGAGATGTTGAGCATTTTTTCATATGTTTGTTGGCCATTATTCTGTCTTCTTTTAGGAAGTTTCTGTTCATGTCCTTTGCCCACTTTTTGATAGGGTTGTTTGATTTTTTCTTGCTGATTTTCCTGAGTTCTAAATAGATTCTAGTTATCAGCCATTTATCAGATATGTAGCTTGCAAAATTTTTCTCCCATTCTGTAGGTTGTCTGTTCGCTCTTGTGACAGTTTCTTTGGCTGTGCAGAAGCTTTTTAATTCGATCAGGTCCCATTAATTTATTTTTGTTGATGTTGTGATTGCCTTTGGGGTCTTCTTCATAAATTCTTTGCCTAGGCCAATGTCTAGAAGAGTATTTTCAATGTTTTCCTCTAGAATTCTAATAGTTTCACCCCTTAGGTTTAAGTCTGTTACCCAGCGTGAGTTGATTTTTGTGAGAAGTGAAAGATGTGGATCCGGTTTCAGTCTTCTACATGTGGCTTTCCAGTTTTCCCAGCACCATAGCATTCTTAACTGAGGCTTTCCTCTGCACCAATTGTGTGTTTAGAATTTCTTCCAGGGAGGAACAAGCTATGAAAATCAGTAACTCTGCTCCTGAGATGTATGCACTCACTTAATTTGTAGTGAAGAATGAAAGTGACTCATGCCTGAGGAATTAGCAGAAAGAGTGACAATTTCATTAGCAAACAAAGGGGAAAGCCAATATTACAGTTAGTCTTAAATTGCAGTCTTGGTAAGGGCAAGTAATAACCAAGCAGACTAACTAGAAATTTAACAAGAAAATCTGAGAAAGGAGGCATCAAAAAAGGAGCTTCTTCAAGATGCCATATATCCCTGGCAATCTGGAAAGCTGCAATGAATAAATAAGGCTTCATAGGAGAGATTAGGAGGGGGTCTTGCTAGCCACACTTCCATGACTGAATATGAAGCCATGCACATGTGCAGAGGAGATGGAGACAGCCTGGAGGAAAGTAGGAATCAAAGTAGGTATGCAAACTTCCTGATTTCTTTTTAATTGTAGTTCCACCCTAAATAATATCCATCAGCAGAGAGAGTCTTACTTGTTCATGGTCTTTAAAATCAACCTTTGATCACTCATGAACTGATCATTAATCTATACTGAAACTGAGAAGACTCCTAGGAAGACAGGCATAAAGTTAAAACAAGAATAATAAAAATTAATCAGTGACATCAGCAATTTTACTCTGTGAGAGAAGCATATTCCACAAATTTAATCCAGGCAAACTGCTAAACAAAAAAAGTAACCAGCTACAAAAACAACCCATTTGAGGAAAATTAGAATCTAAAATTGAAGCTGGGTGTGGTGGCTCATGCCTGTAATCCTAGCACTCTGGGAGGCCATGATGTGGGCAGGTGGATCATTTGATCTCAGAAGTTCAGGAATCTAAAGTGCTATAATATATTCTTAAAAATGGTCCAGTTTTGATATTAAAAAAATAATGAGAGATGAAGAGAAACATGCAAATGTAACTCATAGTCAAGAAAAAAGTAGTCAATGGAAACATTGTGAGGGGCTCTGATATGGCTCTTAGCGGACACATATTTAAAAGTACTTACTATAAATCAGTATGTTCCAATAACTAGAAGAAGCTATGTTTAAAATATTAAAGGGGAATATAAATACATTACTCATCAAATAGAGAATTTCAATAGAGAGATGAAAATTATATATAAAAAAGAAACAAGTGTAAATTCTATAGTTGTTAAATACAATAACTTAAGTGAAAAATTTATTAGAGCAATCCAATAGAAGATTTGAACTGGAAGAAGAAAGAATTGAAAAACAAATATAGATATGTCAATATAAATTTCCAATATGAAAAATAAAAAAGAATGATGTAAAAGCAAAGTAATATCTAAGACATTTGGGACCAACATACAGGTAATGGGAGTCTAGAATGAGAGGAGAGAGGAAAAAGGGCCAGAAAAAAATTTGAAGATATAATACCCTTAGATTTTCCTAATTTGATGACAAGCATTATACAATAGATCCAAGAAGCTTCACAAGGTTCAGGTAGTATAAAAACAGCACAGACATGGCAAATAGAAATCAAATAGCAAAATGAAAAATTTAAATTTAAGCACATAAGCAATTACATTAAATGTGAATGGACTAATACCCCAACAAAAGACTTATATTGTGAGCCTGATTATAAAAATAAAATCCAATTCTATACTATCTGGAAGAAACAAATTTTAGATTCAAAGACACAAATAAATTGAAGGTAAAAGATTAGAAAAAAGTGTGCTAAGCAGACAATAACCATGTGAGAGCTGGAGTGGCTACACACACCAGTAGCAAACAAGACAGACTTTAAGACAGCAAATATCACTCTAGTCACAGAGGGATATTTCATAATTTAAAAAGGATAAAATATTTTTAAAAGTATAATAATAACAAGTGGAGACAGTGGACAAAATACCAATAATGATGAGGAAATTCAACAAAAATAGTTTGAAATGTTAATATCCTACTTTCAATCATACAAAAGCAACTAGATAGAAAATCAGTGAGGATATAGAAGACATGAAAACCACTATTAACCAAAATGATGTGGAATCTATAACACACCTCATTGATCAACAGAAGAATCCTTTTTTTTTTTAAGAGCATATGGAACATACCCTAGTATAGACTCTTTAACAGGCAGTAAAAAGGTCTAAATAAACTTAATAGGATTAAAAATCAAACAAAGTATGTTCTCATACAGAAAAGAACTATATCAAATAAAGCATTTGACAAAATTTAGTTTACTTTTATGGCAAAGAACCAATCAACCAACCAACCAAACAAAAAAGCAACTTAACAAACCAGGAATTGAAGGAAACTTCTTCCACATAATAAAACAGCCATGTCTGAAAAGCCCATAGGTAATATCTTAGTCATTGGTGAAATCCTGAAAAAATGTTCCCTAAAATCGTGAAAAAGATAAGTATGCCTACTTTCACCATTTAAATTCAACCTATTTTTGAAACATATAACCAGACAAATTAGGAAAGAGAAAACAATAAAAAACATCCAAATTGGAAAGGAAAAAGTAAAATTATCTCTGTTCACAGATGACATGACCTTATATGAAAAAACTTTAAAGATTCCATAAACACACTCACACACCTAAACTTGTTAGAACTAATTAAAAGTTCAGCAAAATTGCAGGACACAACACCAACAAACAAAAACAGTTGCATTTCTATACAGTAACAATAAACAATCCAAAAAGGAATTAAAAAAACAATTCCATCTTAAATTATAAAAGAGACAATAAAATACTCAGGAAAAAAACCTAAAGAATGTGGTGAAAGACTTGTGCAGTGGAAACTAAAAAATATTGCTGAAAGAAATTAAAGAAGACATAAATAAAAGCAAAGACATCCATGTTCATGGATTGAAATACTTAATATTTTAAAGATGTCAATACTACCCAAAGCAATCTACAGATTTAATGCAATCTCTATTAAATTCTAAGAACATTTAGAATTTGACATGTAGAAATGGAAACACTCTCCCTAAAATTTGTATGGATTCTCAAGGAACCCAAATAACCAAAATAATCTTGAAAATAAATAACAAAGTTGGAGTACACTCACTTCGTGATTTCAAAACTTAAACATAGTTACAACAATCAAAAGAGTGACATAAAGACAGAGATATAGACCAAAGGAATAGAATAGAGAGCCCAGAAATAAACTCTCAGGTACAACAAAGAAAAATCAGTTGTATTTTTTTGCAGTAACAATAAAAAATTCAAATGGGAAATTAAGAAAACAATTTCATCTTAAATAACAACAGAGGGAAGAAAATACTCAGGAAAAATACTTAACTGAAGTGATGAATGACTCATACAAAGGGATTTTCAACAAAGGTGACAAGACCATTCAATTGAGAAAATGACAATCTTTTCAAGACGCAAACCTGAGATAACTATATATTCACATACAAAATAAGAAAATTGGATCTTTACTTTACATATACAAAACTTAATATAAAATGGGTCAAAGACCTAAGTATGAGAGCTAAAACTATAAAATTCTTAAACAAAAATGGACAGGAAATTTTTTACAACATTGAATTTGGTAATATGTTTTTGGAATAATACCAAAAGTGCAGCAATAGAAGAAAACAATAGATAAATTGGATTTCATCAAAATTAAAAAAAAACAGTGTGCATTAAAGGACACTACCAACAGAGTGAAAAGGCAACGCACGAAATGGGAAAGAGTGTTTGCAAATGATTTATCTTATAAGAGATTAATTTCCAGAATATTAAATAAATTTCTACAACTCAGCCACAAAAAAAACCAAAAAACCTAATTTTAAGAAGGCAAAGAATTTGAAGAGACAGTTCTCCAAAGGAAATACACATGTCCCATAAATACATGAAAAGATGTTTAGCACCATTAATCATTGGGGAAATGCAAGTCAAAAACAATATGAAATACAACTTTACACATATGATTACTATCATAAGAAGAAAAGCAAAACAAGAACAAAATGGAAAATAAGTGCCAGCACTCATGTGAAGAAATCAGCTTTCTTCATTGCTGGTAGGAAAGTAAAATGCTGTAGCCCTGTGGAAAGCAATGTGGTGTTTTCTCAAATAACTAAATATAGAATTGTCACATGATCTAGAAATCGCACTTCTGGGTATATACTCAAAAGAATTGAAAGCAAGCACTGAACAGATATTTACACATCAATGATCATAGTAGCATCATTCATAATAGCCGAAAGGTAGAAACAACTTAAGTGTCCGTCAAAAGATAAATGGATAAGCACATGTGGTATATATATGTGTGTGTGTGTGTGTGTGTATACACACACACACAAAGGAATAGCATTCATCCTCAGGAAAGAATGTTCAATATGGATGAACTTTGAAAACATTTTACTAATGAAATAAGCCAGACAGAAAAGTATAAATATTGTGTGATTTCACTTATATGACCTAAAATGGGCAAATGCATAGAGACAGAAAGTAGAATAGTGTTTACTAGGGATTGGGAAGACGAGAGAATGGAGATTTATTGTTTATTGAGTACAATTGTTCGATTTAAGATGATAAAACACTTCTAAAGATGAATAGTGCTGATGGTACCAAAATATCGTGAATATGTATAATGTCACTGCATTATACACTTACAAATGGTTAAAATGATAAATTCTATGTTATGTATATTTTACCAAAATTACACAAGTTTAAAAATATTCTAGGAGAAAATTTATCCTTTCCAGTAAATTTCAAACAAATGCGTAGTGCTCATTCCAATTCAAGAGCTCTTTTCTGAGGGGTGGTTATGTATGGTAAATTGGAGTTAAACTGCTTCTACCTGCAGGAGCACAGAGAGGGCACCTTCATGTAATAGTCCTTTATTAGGTCCTGGTATTTTGGCTTTTGCCATTATCTTTAAATAATGTTGCATATAATTTAGTTGAAAATGAATAGAGAAGGAATGGGTCACACAACTTTTGCTTAAGTTCTTTTACTCGACCCCCAACACTGCCTAATGTGATATTAGCATTTTCTCTTAAAAGTTGTTAATAGCTTGTGAATAATAATTATTTTGCATTGTGTTTTTCTGTGTTAAATATATTATTTTGTTTGACAAACATTTGAAATATATAACAATTTGGGGACCTTAAGAAAATGTATCTGCTTGATCTTGTGTCACCTCACTTGGGCTCCACATCTACTCGCCATCAAATCGGTTCTGACTGATTAAAACTATGGTGCTCAAATTGTGGTAGTGTTCCCCAGGGTTTGGGGGAGGGGGAGATACACACCTTAGGGTTGTGGCGAGCATTGTGTGTGGGGGGAAGGAATACCTCTAACCCTTTGTAGGGAAAGGCAAAGATATACAATGTAACCAAAAGGTCAAAAAAGGAAAAAGAAAAAACTTTTATCGGGTGGTGGGCAGATGGGAGGGGGGAGGAAGGGAAGGATATATACTCACAAAATAGGTGCGATGCACACCACCTGTGGGTAGGATATGCTTGATGTTTTCGTAAGGTGGGGGGTGCGGGGGAGGAATGGCAGGGGCAATATATGTAACCCTAACAATATTTGTACCCCCATAATATGATGAAAAAAAAAAGAAAAAGAAAATGTATCTGGACAAACTCCAGCAATATTTTCTCATTTAGATTTCAAAGTTTGGGAATAATCTTCAGTGGCTCTTGGCTTTGTCCATTGAGATTTTTGTTCCACTTGTAGAATCATCCTTTTTCTTTCATGAAAAGTAGTATAAGCTTGCAGCTGAGTAGTTTTATCAGCTTGATTCTTGCTTGTAGAACTTGGGGTGTCCAGTAGCCTTCCTTCCTCTGAGACTCTTTCAGTCTAAATTGACAGTGTTTCTACTCATATAAATTTCTCAAAAACTTTGGGCATTACATTAATTGTACTGAATTTTACTTTATTAGACAAAAGCCACATCTGCATAGATGTGATAATCCTGAGATAATCCCTCTTCTGTTTTTGGCTTATGCTGAGTCGGCTGAGGGACGAAGCCCTTAACCTTCCCCCAGAGGCTGTCTGATTTAATTAAGAAGAGCACTGAGGAATACCCTACTCTCTTAGAAGAGTTTGTGTACAGGAACCTTTTCATCTTTCTGAGGTTGCAGCTAAGGATTATAGAGTCACACACTCAGCCTTTTCTCTATGCCAAACTTTTAGTAGCTATTTCTGACTTTTAGCTTCTTTGTCATCTGAAGAGGCTGAGAAGTTTCAAAATATCGCATTTTGGCTCCTTTTTGCTCAACAAGTTCTTCTCTCCATTTATGTCTCTCCTGTTGAATTTTTCCTAAGCAGCAAGGAGAAACCAAGTATCATTTAAAACTTTTGTTCAGAAATCTCTTTATCTGTATGTCCACGTTTATCACTTACGAGTTTGGTTTTCCACATAATTGGAGGACAAATGTAGGATTCTGCCACCACATAACAAGAATGTTCCTTCCTCTAGTTTCCAATAACATGTTTCTTACTTCCTTGTGAACCTCATTGACAATGTTATTAAAGTCCGGATTTATAGCAATAGGCCGCTCATTGATTTAAGCTTTCCCTAAAGCAACTTATGATTTATTCATAATGTTCCTTATGTCCTTCTGAGCCCTCACTAGCAGGGTCTTTAATGCTCAGTTTTCTACTAATTGTTCAAGGAAATCTATGATTTTTCTATTATTTTCCTCAAAATTCTTTTAAATATTCTTCCAACATTATCTACTGCCTGATACCAAAGCCATTTCCACATTCTTAGGTATTGTTAAATATAATACCCCACTCTTGGTACCAAACTCTACATTGGTTTTCTATTGCCACAGACTTGCATAGCAAATTATCACATACTTAAAAGCCTAAAAACAACATTTGTGTAGGTCAGCAATTAGGGTGGCCTCAACAGAATTCTCTTCTTAGGGTCCCACAGGATGAAATCAAGGTGATGGTCAGGCTGGATTCTTACCTGGAGATTCTGGATAAGAATTTGCGAACAAACTCATTCAGCTATTGGCAATTCCTTGCTGCTGGGAATGAGGACTCCTTTCTCTTGCTAGCTATGGATGGGGGAAAACTCAGCTTTTAGATACTACTCGAAGTTTCTGGTCATGGGCCTTCTTACCTGCCCTTTCACTTCATAGAAGGATGTTACATGTCCAGTTTCCCTCCTACTTACCATCTCCCACCTCCTCTCTCTGACCAAACACAGAAATCACTCTGTTTTTAATGGGTTCATAAGAGTAACTGATTAATCAGTTTCATAAAACTACAAAATCCTTTTTCTATGTAGCATTATATAATCGTAGTAGTAATAATAGAGAGTAATGATCATGGAGCCATCTTAGAATTCTGCCTAAAGCAGAGCCTAGAATGGGAAGATACAGGAATGGAAGCAGAAGTAACATCCGATGGCATGATGTCAAAGTATTAAGCAAACATGTTGAAAGATTTCCATTCACATATTGTAAAGTGCTAGGAATCTCAAGAAGAATAAATTAAAAGAAAACAATAAATAGGGACATCATAGTAAAAATGGTACAAAAAATAGTAAAAGAGTTAAAGAAAAAATTAAAAGCAACTAAATAAAGGAGATATTAATTACTTCAATAGGACGATATTAAGATGACCTGATTTGGTCATCTGCAAATCAGGAAGCAGCCCTCACCTGACACTTGCTCTGCCAGCACCTTGATCTTGGAGTTCCCATCATCCAGAACTGTAAGAAATAAATGGTTGTTTTTAAAGTCATCTAATCACTATTATTAAGAATAATAAATATATTAATAACAATAATCGATGCATTAATATTAATGATATTGTATTTTATATAATTTATTAGAATATGTATAACACTTCAGATAACAAATTGGTGCAAGTTAAAATTTTATGTAATTAGATCACATGAAGTTGCATGCCCTTTCAGTTGTTAACTGATCTGAGGGTTTAATTTGATCAAGTATATAAAACAAAAGGGGAAAATCTTACAGATAACGGAAATGAAGTTTCACTCAAGGTGTGCAACAGTGATGACGCTGCTACCTCATATATTTTGGGGGATGAAAATTTAATCTTCACAGAGCCTTAATTGAAAAATACTCACTTCTACTCCCAAGAAAATTGGATATAAAGAAATTCTAGATCCAGAAATTTCGTTATTTCTCTAGAATGATGTGTGGAATAAGAGAGGATGCACGTGGGCAACAAAGTAATCATAAAGACAGCGATACTTCAAAAAGACAATGGCGAGCTCTTAAAACAACAGTTCAGATAATAGTTAAATATGTTTAATAATTAGAAAAGGCCTAAAAATAGCCTGAAAAATTTATTCTGACAGAAACAGACTATTAGAAATGATGAAACTGATTCTTGGCCTTCACATCTATGTCTTCGAATCTTCATGTCAAGATTTCTTTGAAGTGTGAAAATCTTTTAAAGAAATTAGAAGTTTCTAATGTAAAAAGAAAAGAGATAGGAAACACCAAAAAGCTCACTGGTTTTTATTACACCCTCACCGCGACATTTAATTTTTAAGTCAAACATCAGACTGAGATGTTGAAATTAAAAAGGTATACCTTGTGTTCTTTGCCAATTACATGCCCTGAAATTGCTTGCCAGCAACGTCCTCTCTGTTTATGCTAACTCACCAAACCACAATGCAAAGTGGAAGGTGATGATGGTTCGATGGAGATCTATATGGCCTCTAACTTGGTTATTTTTCTTCCTTATTATGCTTTGAAATGTATTTCTAAAGTTTGATACCATACAATTTAATAAACAAAACATTAATTTTTGACGACATGTTTATTTGAATCAAAAGCAAATTTATGTGTGACTGGTATTAAGCTTTTATCTTTTTATATAATATAAATATAGTAATAACTAAGCAATTTTATACTAAAATAGAATTGTATTATACAGATTTCAAATAAGATATGAGCTGGAGCCCACTCTTCTAAGTAAAGTGTCACAAGAATGGAAAGCCAAACACCACATGTACTCGTCATTAAATTGGTACTAATTGATCAACACTAATGTTCACATATGGAAGCAACATTCATTGGGTTTAAGGCAGGTGGGGGGGGAGGAGGGGATGGGTAAACTCACACCTAAAGGGTGCTGTGCACACTGTCTGGGGGATGGGCATGCCTGTTGCTCTAACTGGGTGTAAGTCCATTTTAGGTAACCAAAGTATTGGTACCCCCATAATGTTCTGAAATTTAAAAAAAAGAGAAAATATTAAACAGAGAAATTAGATTAAAAATTGCACTGGGATTTGAAACTTTCCATGTTCTTGTATTTCATCAGTGGTTTTGAGTTACTTTTAAAGAAACACATTTTTAATAAGAATTTTTGACAGAGAAAAAAGATATGAATGACAAACATATACATGAATGCTTACCTTCCATTCTTTTATGAATGTAAGAGTATGTAATGTGCAAATCATAGCTAGTTTATCTGTTAATTTCTCAACCATTTACTAATATTCTACCCAGAGACCTTCAGTGGGCAGTTACCTGTTATCCTACTTAGATTACCTTACATCCTTCGCTAACTTAAAAACTGTTGAAAACAACACCTAGTGAATTTATTTGCATATAGTAAAATTTTAATAACAGAATTTTGTTTAGGGAAGGATTGTAGTGTTTATTGAGATGAACCCACTATTTTATTTATGAGAAAATTGAGATTTAGAAAGTTTAAATGATTTGCTCAAAGGGGTGCTAGTTTTAGAATTTATAACAATTCACCTCCTATCCTGCTATACCTGTTTTTTAAACTGGGATCCATGAACCCATATGGTCCTGCAGATATACACTGGGAATTCTCCTATATTCTATTGAATGTTTCAGTCTTTTTCACCCTAAATTTGTTGCATTCCAAGTAATCCATATTTTAATGAATAACAATTCCAATTTGGAAGTTGCTTAGTCTGAAAATGGTGGTGTTATCATTTATTTACTCCTAACATTATTTAATATCACAAAAGCTGTCCTTCAGAAAATCCTATGGTCTATACCAGCAATAAGCAAACCTTTCTGTAAAGGAAAGATTATACATGTTGTAGTCTTTAAAGTTTCACTAGAATGGGGATAGGTCTGTTCCAGCAAAACTTTATTTACAAAAATAGACGACGGCCCTGATTTCAACCAAGTCAACATTTGCTGACTCTCTTGATGAACTTTCAAATGTATCAAACTCTTCTTAGCATATCATGACTAACCTCCCCATATTTTAAAATATGCACTTATGATAATACCCCATCTGGCCTCTCTGAACTCAACTCACTGATTTAAATTCATTTCTTCATATAACTACATTTTAATTCAATTTTTTGAATAGGTGGACAATTATCGTGATTCACAAATCAAAATTAGAAAAAGGCATGTGCAGTGCAATGAACGTCTCTACCTATATTCCATCCACTATATTGCAAGCGGAGAACCACTGTTATTTTTTCTCGTGTGTTGTTCTAAAAGTCTAGATATAAAAGCAGCAGATATTAACTGTTTTGACAAATCATGGTACATGATATACAATAATCTGCTCCTTGCCTTTTCCTTTACTAATATATTTTATATAGCTTTCTATTTTGTTACATAAATAGCAGATTCACCCTTTTATTATGGCTGTGTTATATTTCATTGACATTTAGCCAACTAATTTTGTGCCAATGAACATTTAGAATGTTTATCATTTTTTGCTATTATAATGTTACAGTGAATAATATTATACTTAAATATGGACACAATATATGAGAAATTATCATTATTGTCACTTGTATACATTCATATCTAACATTACAAAAGAAGAAAAAGACTCCCTTTACCCTAGATTTTTCATCCTAGAATATATAGATCCAGATGGAGCTATAGATATACATAGGCATATGTATAGGGTTTTTTTTTTTTAATTTTTCGTCCTATTTAGAAACTAAGTTCTATGAAAGTATGTACTTTGTATAAATTATCTCTGTATTCAGTGCTGGTTATATAGTAGGGCATCAACTGATAATTTTTAAATAACTCTTTAAATAATTATAAAGTCTGCATTCTTGCCAAGTGATTTAGATTATAGAAGTTTCCACCAATGTTTGAGTAGAAATACTGGTAAGAAAACTTACCTATTATAGGGCACGAGCTTGTAGGCATGCTGAGTAAAATAAAACAATGAACAAGTGCCTAACACAGTTGGTTATTGCAATTACATTTAAGCAAAATATTATTTGTGACATTAAATACATTTTGCTAATTTGAGTATTATTAATTTCATAATGTTTATAATTAATTTTTAAATTAGTTTTCTCATATAGCTCTATACACAATTAGAATTTATATCTAGGTCTATGTTTGGAATTTCTTAAATAATATAATAAAATAAACAATTTCAGTCAAGATAAGAAGTATGCAAGTGTACCTATGGGGTGTGTGCGTGTATGTGTATGTGTGTATATATATAGATCTCCATTAAAAGAACACTATATTGCATACTATATAAGTTTGAGAAGTACTCGTGCCTTTTTTCTTTTAACCATTTATTTTTTAAACGAAAGGCAAAAGTATATATTTTTTTAATTTATACATTTTTAGAGAATTTTTCTGCCAATGCACTTTAAAACTCCAATAAAATAGACATTATTTCTAGCGATTTATTTAGTACCAAATAACCAACACAAAAAATGCTAACAACTTCATAAATTCTGCTTTTTAAACATTATTAATTTAAAAATATCAGTTTTTTATTGACAGATAGAAGAGTGAGTATATAACTTTGAAGTTCATGAAAAGTGTCTTTTTGACTATTAAATATTATAATAATTTGATATATAACTAATAAATGAATATTACATATAAATTCCCAATGGGGAGAGAACAAATGCCATATTTTAAATCTTGATTTCAAAGCTTATTTTCCAAAAGGAATAAAACTTTGTAGGCTGCTACACTTTACTTTAAATGTTATACTTTAAATGTTCACACATTTAAAGTATAAAATAACTTGTAAAAACATAAAATGTCATAGAAACCAAAGTTTCATTATTAAGGCAATTAGGTGGAAGACAAAAATGGTAAGCTATTTAATGTGTTGGACATTAACATAAGATATGTAGTTTTCATCACATATAATATTCAGACATTTAAATGCTGGAACCCCCATAAAAACCAATATTTAATTTTTTTATTATATTTATTTCTTCTAGGCTTCCTCAAATTACTTGGATAATCAGAACTGTATAAGCTTGGGAATTCTTCAGTCTTTCTATGGTTCATTTTCTTAATCTATAAAGATGATAATAACTTGTCTTAACTAACAGAATTGCTATAAAATTTAAATAATTCAATAAGTGCAATGCTCTTAGCAAATTGTTTGGCAGTGTGGGTTGGGGAGACATTCTGGAGCAGGGAGCAGGGAAGGACTTGATTTCACTCTTGAACCTTCCAGAATGATAAATTGTGAGAAAGTTATGATAAAAATTTTTCCTCCTTGGTCAAGTACTGTTGTTCCATATTGTCACCTTCGATCACTCATAAAAGTGAAAGTTCCAGAATCATGTGTTGGACCTGTTCTCTGTTTTATTTAATCCTATTTTGAATGGTACAAGAGAATTTCCTGAGGAGAATGGTAACAGTATATCTATCTGGGCAATCTTTAATGGCCTCCCCTGTGAATTAGCCAGGGAAGAATAAAAGGAAGGGCCAAAAACAAAGAAATAGCACAGTTGCCTTAAGACATCTTTTGTATACCCAGAGAAACCTGTAAATTCCACTGTCCCTCAAGGATATGCCTTACGTGTATGAAGGACGCTGCAAGGGTGGTCAAAGCTTGTTTTGCACTGACTTCACCTCCATCAGGAGACACCCTAGGAACAGCTACTCTTTGGATTACAGAGTGCATTGTTCCAATGCTAAACTTTAATTAAAATCCTACTTCGTTTAAATCTAAATCAAGCTCCACTTTTCATCCTAATCCTAAATAACTTATCATCCTCTTTGTTTAATGAGAAACTGGATTTTTATATTTATAAACACTTCTCCCTTAGTTAAGCATTAACAAACCTAAAATAAATTTAGTATTTTGTTTTACATATATTGTTGGTTTGAGATTTCCAACAACCTTATTCATGGGCAACATCTGTCTTTTGCTATTTTTACTTGATATGGAAAGAAAAAAGAATATACACTAGCAATAATACTTGAGTATTATTTGTCTCATTATGTTCCCATCTCAGTTACACAGTAATCCCCTCTTAACTGTGTAGGATACACTCCAAGAGACCCCCTGAAACCACAGATACTGCCAATCCCTAAAGGCACTGTGTTTTTCCTATACCTGTGATAAAGTTTCATTTATACATTAGGCACAGTAAGAAATTAACAATAATCACAAAATAGAACAATTACAGCGATATGCTGTAATAAAATTTATATGAGTGTGAGTGTGGTCTCTCTTTCTGCCTTTCAAAATATTGCACTGTTTTCAGCTGTTTTCTGACCGGTTGGCCACAGGTAACTGAACCTGGAGCACGGAGCCGTGGCAAGGGCGGACTGCTGTACTCACGGGCTGTCTTGGCCGCAGGACACTGGCGAGGAAGCCGCTCTCCAGCCTCCGCCGTGAGAGTAGCAGCTTCTGAGTAAAGGCAGGGAGGCATCCCACCTGATAGCCGAAGGGTTTGACATTGGAGAATTGAAACTCCCCCAAATTACTTTGGAAATCCTAACTTGGGGATAATTAGAAGATTGCCAGTAAAGATTGCCCAGGACAGAGATAAGGAAATAGTCCCATCAGGGAACAAGTGCAAAATCATTCCCAGCTGAAGTGCTGAGATAAATTTTTTTATTCACCACGAACCCCGGCGACTCAGATTATGTTCCTCACTGGAGAACCTTTTCCCATCCGCCAGACTTGGTGCTTTCTAAGCCTGAAATTGATGAAAGAAATGGGGCTTCATCGGAGAAAGGATTCTTGCCTCTGAACTCTAGGAATCTAACATTCTTTCCCTTCCCCATTTCTCCTGAGCCTGCTTGTTTTGATTCAGCTTCCTCAAAAACACAAGCCCATATTTCACTTCCTCTTCCTCAAGTTAAGGCTTAGATTACTCTTCAGAAAGAGGTTATGTTGGCCCTTTCAAAGGCAGCCCCAACCCTTAAATATCTAGCACATAAAATATTGTCTGCATTCTCTGAGAATGTGAAAGTATTTCTCTATAAAATTACAAATCTCTTTCGAGAGAAATGACTCCCATAAACTTATCAAAGAATTTCTGGGAAAAGCAGCCACAACTTATAACCACAGTTTTCCTGAATGCCTTCATGCCCCTTAGTTTCTAATCCACGCTTCATGTGCACAATGATCCTTCTGGCCTATATCCCTCTATTCAGAATCTTAGAACAGACAATTTGATAGCTTTTATAAGTTTTTATAAAGTGCCAACTCTGTAAAGTGCTTACTTTCTTAAAATAAAATAGGTCTTCACTCATGTACTTGAATGAAAAATACTTATTGAAACTGTCAGTTTTTCTGAATTTTTTGAAACACTTGGATTACTTTATGTTTCAAATGAGATAAAGACATTTACAAAATCCATTTCCAAAGTGCATTTTTACAAACAAATTACCAGCGTGGGTTTTAGAAATGCTTATGTGAATTCAATTTAAATTAGAGAACCAGAGAGATAAAGGCCAATGAGTCATACAATGAACTACCTCTGAAATTTATAATTTAATTAAGGAGTACAAGATTCCTTTATGAAATGGTCCTTTTCTTTTTAACACGAGAATTCAAACGACATAGATTCAATGTTTGCTCAATAAAATGAGATTAGTAGTTGAGTAGAATTCATTAAATAGTTCTATAAATGTGAGAGTGTGATATGTTAGGTTTCCTGCATTCCCTCTACATAATATTATTTCTATTAATAAACAATTAATTTGAAAGCAAATCTTAATAAAGACGTTACATAAAGGTTATATGCATTTTCATTTTTGGCCTACAAGTATAAAAGTGTATCAGGATACGGCTGCCCATTGTGCTATACCTGGGATATAAGAGAATGTTACACTAGCCTCAGACTTCTAAAATTTGAGTGTAATAACAGACTCCTATTGCTAGAGGAGACTCATTGGAGGAGAGTTTATAGAACTCCAGAGGAAAGAAGTTAGTTGCAAGTAACATACATGAGAATGAGTATCAATATTACATCTTTAGCCTACAGTCTACAAGTTCTAATGCCTAGTTTCTGTGATTGTATGCATACATATGCATGAATATATAATGAATGAATATGTATGACACATATGCAAGTACACTAAATGCATATGTGCATGCAACTCTGAATCTTCTTTGAAACTATCAAGTCAAACCTCTTTGATTCTGCTATACACCAGTACTAACCAATAGACCAGGAATCACCTATCATCCCTCATCATGTATCTCTATTTGCCCAAAGGATTTGTATGTCCTTTATTCTGTCAGCTGCTCTCCAAATGTGGAAATTTTTCCAGTATACCTTCAGAGAATCATGCTTGGTTGTTAACAAATACATTATAGTTTAAATCTGTTCTTTGAACTTCTCCCTTACCTTTTGATGAAATTAAAACCTGTAGCTTCCTGAGGACACTGCTTTTCTTGTTGTACTCTCAGATGACTGCTATTTTCTTCTATATGACTTATATATCAAAGGGCTTGGAGGTGGGCTTGGTAACATTCATGCTCTTCATTCTTATTGTCAGAATATTCTTCTTCTCTATCCACTAAATTAGCCCAATCATAAATGTTGACACCAGATCTTACCACTTACTACTCATCCTTTTTTATGCTGTTGTACACATATGAATACCTATATGCGTAACAGGTGTTCCCGGAGATACCCCTGTGTGTGCGCCCCTCCCCACTGCATTGCGACTTTACCACCCCAATCTGCCAGCTCATCCTACATCATTACTAGATTTTAGCATCTGTCGTGCAGTCTTACGTTAACATTGCCTTAATTATTAGTTACTTAAATATCCATGTAGATAATTTATCTAACAACTTTGTTATTCAGTCTCTTCACCTCCATTCATCCAATAATCATATTCTTCACTATTTCAGTTGTTCACTCCCACGGACAATCCCATCCTTTGCTATTACCAACATCCATAATCTCAATGTCAAGCATTCTACTCTGCAGCAACAACTTACTGCCTCATTCAAGTTCAGCTTTCTATCTTTTAGTTTTGCCCAACTGTATCAACCATGTCATTAATTCCCTCAGTTATTTTAAGTCATAGGAATGTCGTGTTCTTATTGAGGCTTTCTTTGGCTACACTATTCGACACTGCATCACTCCACCTGCCTTGAGATCTCAGCTCTTTTCTCCGTTGTATTCACCAGGAACACCAATGGTGGATGCAAGGTGAAACTGATAAAGTGTAAGCCTCCAAGTCCCTCATTTGCACTGGCCCCTTCCAAGATTTTCTAACTAATTGTGTATATAATTTGGTGTTATTTCTTTTAAGAAGTGTCCTTAAACTATAAAAGAGTTATAGATTTAACAAAATCTGGATATTTTCCTGCTTAAAATTTATCTACACCAACTGTATATATTTGCTAACATATATATTTTCTAACTTCCTTAGGGAGTAACTTGCATATCATAAATATTTGCTGAATTATTTATTCTTTTTCATACTTACCTCCATTATTAATGTTGTTGGTATTTTATTATTAAATAAGCAAACAACTATTATATAATCCTGCTAAACTGAAAATCAAAAAATGGATATCAATTCCAATTTGCAAAGGTGACAAAAATAAAAAAAATTGCCAGGTGTGAGAATTAGAATGCAAATAGTTTGTAAAGCAGATTCATCAAGAACAAAGAACTAAAAGATACAGCTGTTTTAAAGAGACTAGTTTTGTCAATCCATGACCATGATACGTTTTCTCCTTTTGTTTACATCATCTGCAATGTTCTTCTTAAATGATTTGTAGTTCTCTTTATAGAGCTCTTTCACCTTCTTGGTTAAATATATTCCTAGGTATTTTATTTTTTTTCTGGCTATTGTGAAAAGTACTCAGTCTTTGATTTGATTTTCAGCTTGAGTGTTGTTGGTGTATATGAATGCTACTGATTTGTGTACATGGATTTTGTAACCTGAGACTTTGCTGAATTTGTTTATCAATTCCAGGAGTCTCTTGGTGGAATATTTGGGATTTTTCTAGGTATAAGATCATTTCATCAGCAGAGGGCTATAGCTTGACCTCTTCTTTCCCCATTTGGATACACTTGATTTTCTTCTCTTGCCTTATTTCTCTGCCTGGGACTTCTAACACTTTGTTGAATAGAAGTGAAAAAAAAAAATAAGACGAGTTTTAAAAAATGTTTTATGCTTTAAAAATGCAAAGTGAATGTGTGATACTGTTGACTTTTCTTAGCAAAGGCAAAGTAGCAATTTGAACTTGGTTGCCTGGCAACGAAGCTGCAGAATCCATGTAAGTGGAATAAGTTCAAGACAGTTTCACAGAGGGTGAAATCATACTTCATTCAGAGTCACTAATTAAAACAAAGTAGTAATATATAAAAATATATTAGTTTCTGATTTTTAATATAAAACTATAATGTACTTTCTGATTTTTCCAAAAGGTAGTACATGTACATTAAAACAGCTTGTACAAAGGTGAAAAATATAATATATAGATGTCATTTTTTTGGACTTTAAGTTTCAGTGTGTGATATCAGTAGAATACATGAAATACACGTTTCCTTAAACATACATTGGCTGTTATAATTATTGAGGGGCGTCAAACTGACAATAAGAAAACAAGTATTTTTTCAGAAGCTATATCCCATTTATTTTGAATCAAATGCTCCCTCATTTGATGGGTGAAGCCAAAGATAACATACCTTTGCTCTAGCTTCCAAGGAGTGAGTTGAAGATTCCAGCCTAAGGTTCATTATTCATAAAGCAACAAATCCTCATGTCATTAGAAAGAGATGATGGGGGAAAAAATAAAACAAATATCTATTGTATCATGTATCTGCTTAAAGGTCTGTTTTTGTTTTTTTTTTAAATCACTCTTCTAGCCCTTTTTACATTTCTGGTTTGAAAACAATGACATAGTGATCTCAAATAATTCACTCATCTAGGAAAATTTTACAGTAGAGTCAGAAATTCTATTAACTGTTGAAATATGGAACCATTTTGGTCATGTGTGGATTCAAGGTAGAAGGGAATTTAGGTTAAGAGCACAGCAGGAGCAAACTCTCAGATATGAAGTAAAATAATGAACAATGGATACGTTATTTTGGCCGAACTAAATGTGAATGAAAGGAAATGCTGAAAAATATGGCTGGAAATGCAGATTGCCATGAGAACAAAGAGAGATTATAATGACAGTCTACAGAGTTTAGATGTGATACTACAGACTGAGAAAAATAAATTAGGATATTTGAACAAATGAATTATATGGTAATTGTGGTGTTTCAAAAAGATAAGTCTTTCGGATGAATAAATGCCTAAACTGGACATTAGAGAGAATAAAGGTAGAGATATCAGTTAGTAAAGTACAATAATATTTGGTTAGAATAATGAAATACAGGATGAGAAAGATGGAAATGAGAATAAAAAGAAATTGTCCCCACGGTGGTTGGCAGGGGCCATTTTGTTCACGTCTCCTCACCCTGGAATGACATCTGTACAGGGCTGGCTCCTTCCCAGCATTCGTGTTTTATCTCAAATGATGTCCTGAAAAAGGCTTTCCTTACAATCTGTTGCCACAGGTTTCACTTTATGGTCTTGTTTGATTGACTATGCAGTAACTACTATTTTCTGAAATTGCCTTGCTTATTCAGCTGTTATTTATTTACCAGCCTTCTTTCCTGAAACCACCCATTACAATATAAATGCCACAGTACCAGGGTCCTTTTCTCTTTTGTTCACCTCGATCCACAGTGTATTGACAAGTCCTTGGAATATTCTAGATATTCATAAAATGTATATTGAAGAATAAATGAAAGAATAAATAGTAAGCACTCAATAAACAATTGTTGACTACATGGGAAAATCACCAGAATGAATAACGTCTCAAGCTCATGGAGCTTAGGTTACAAAAAAATTGCTTATAATCTATTGAACACAAGATTTAAAAGAAGAATTTTTGATACTATTCATCCATAAAAAATGAAATCCTGTCATTTGCAGCAACACAGATGGAACTGGAGGTCATTATGTTAAGTGAAATAAGCCAGGCACAGAAAGACAAATCTAGCACATTTTCAGTCATATGTGGAAGCTACGAAAGTTAATCTCATGGAGGTAGAGAGTAGAATGATAGTTACCAGAAGCTGGGAAAGGAGTGTGTGGGGGTTGGGGGAAGGATGAATAGAGGTTGGTTAATGTGTACAAACATACAGTTAGAAGAAATAAGTTCTAATCTTCTATAGCAGAGTTGGGTGGGTATAGTTTATAACAATGTACTGTATATTTTAAAATCACTAGCACAGAGGACTTGAAATGTTCCCAACACATAAAAATGATAAACATGATGGATTTCCTAAATACCCAGACTTGAACATTATACATTCTATACATGTATGAAAATATCACATATATCCCATTCCAGAAGCTGTAGCAAAAAAAAAAAAATCACATGTATCTCATACATATATATGGATATTATAGTATCAATAAAAAATTTTAAAAAGAGAAATTTTTGAATATTTTTTACTGATGTCATTGTGTTTCCTTTTTTAATGCAAAATTAGGGTTGTAGAATTAAAATGGATTTTAGACTGTGTAGCATCATTGTTGTATCTGTTTTACATTTGGTTCTGAAAATAACCAGTTTTCTATTCTGTATAAATTGCTAAATTTGCTTTAAGACCCAGTTTTCCTAATCCATAAATAAGAATAATAATTGTTTAAAGTACTAAGTATACTTTATTTTTTTAAGTATTAAATGAGGAAATTCATGTAAAGTGCTGACTGCAGTGGCTGGAATGGCATGGCTTCTGATTATAAACTAGCTACTATTATGAAAAACCATTGTGAGCCATTGCACAGTGGTTAAAAGCACAGATAGGAGAGTGAGACTGCCTGGTTTAGAGTTCACTCTCCACCAGTGCTGATTTCTCCTGACCTCGTTCTCCTTGTCTGTGTTAGGACTTCTGTATAGGCAATATAGCACAGGAGTCATGTGTATGGACTCAGATGCCAGATTGCTGGTTTTGAATTCTGGCTCTTCTATTACTAATAGTGTATGGAGCAAGTTACTTGCTCTGTGGCCCAGTTTACAAATCTGCAAAATGCACGTGACAGTGCGACCCAATATAGTGGTTATGAAGATTAAAAGATTTTAGTGTTGCAATGTTCCGAGAACAGAACATGATAATCTCTATGTAAGATATTCAGGAAAATGACAATTAGCAGTCTTTTTTTATAGGGTTAAAAAAAATAATCCCAAAATCACATAACATAGTGGCAGATTGTTAAATTCTCCATATATAGTTACCAGTATAAATATTAACATCAATAAAATCACAGTTATCTCTCAAAGATATTCTAGTAGTATGTCAGTTCATCTAAGAAAATGTAACACCTTCTTAAACAAGAATTGCAATTCCAACCTCTGTACAGATACTTGTATTTCCAAAACACCCAGAAAATTATTCTATAAAAGGTATGAACAATAACAAATAGAGCTCCTCGCTAACACCGACCGTGTCTTATTAACTGTTTTAGCATTCCAATGTTTACCACACAGCCTGACATCAGAGCTAAAGTTGTTCATTATATTTAAGTAGCTATGTTCATTGTGTAAATTCAATATATTGGTATAAATTTTAAAATATTTAAAAATAAATATATAGACATAAAAACCCAATAATAAAACCATAATAAAATACCCACCATTAGAATGTCAAAATAATAATTAAAAAACTGGTTACATTCCATACAAATAATAATCCTACTAGCAATGTAAAAGAGATTTTCCCCATTTTCATCAACACTTGATGTAAAGAAATGTGTTAAATTTTCACTAATCTGATAAATGTGGAGCAGCATCTTCCAGGTTTAGCTTGCATTGTAATTATTAATACAATTATCTCTTTAGGTTAATGGAAACTTTGAAAGCTACTTCTATAAATTTCATTTTTATATCCATTCTCTACTTTTCTATTGACTTATTTATCTTTTTGTTTATGTATGAATTATTTATATATTTTGAATATTACTATACTACTAGTTATATGTGTTACAAATATTCACTCCTTACTTGAAAATGTCAATTCGAGAGATTGTCAAAAATGGCGGATAAGGGATGACGTCTTCGCTCTCTGCTCTTGTAGTAGGAGGTGAAGAAAGCAGCCTGAATCACTCAAGTGGGTAGTTCTCCCACAGGATCGGCTTCACAGAACTGCAGGGAAGCTTTGAGGGGTAGCAGTGCCGGGAAAAGGATGAAAGTGACTCAGTGGATTTGCTGTGAAGTTCCGAGAATCCGAGTAGTACAGCGGGGATTGGAGTGCAAGCTGGCCGCACTTAACGGCCAGCCAAATGGCTGTGTGATCCATCCCAGAGGGGGACAACTTATTCACTGACCTCCACACCCACACAACCAGGGAAGTGCCTGAAGACAGCATGAAGAGGTAAAATGGTCAGGCAGGCAGGTTGGAGAGGAGGCAGGAGCAGAAAGTAATTTGAAATCTCCAGGGCACGGTGTAAAGTCGCCTTTGCTGGGAGATCTATAAACACCAGCGGCTTATGCCGTGCTTGTGAAGTGACAGAAAAGTGAGACAGATTGCTCCTTTGACTGAGTTGTCCAGTGGACTCAGGTGACCCAAGCACTGTAAGGGAGGGAGCGGAAGAGGGAGTGAGAGCCATCCTCTGGGACCCCCTCCCCAGGGGTCTCCAGTGGCCCACTAGGGACACACGGAAAGTTTTCACCCCTCAGCGGAACTTGTCTGCAGACCCCAGCCCCTTGAAGTCTGCTGGTGAAGGGGCAGAAGGGGGACGAACGCCATCTTCCACAGGCTCTCCCCAGGGGTCTCCAGTGGCCCAAGCTCTGCTGGTGACTCATGGAAAAGGGATAATTTTCACCCCTCAGTGGAACTTCTCTGTGGTCCCTGGCAACTCAAGTGCAGCTGGTGAGGGGGTGGAAGAGGGAAGGAGCTCGCTCCTTGGTGAAGCCTCCTGGCAGATCCCAGTGTCTCAAGTCCCACCAGGGAGGGCAGGGAAGAGGGAGAGAGATTGCTCCCCAGGTGGTGTCCCCCGTCAGGCAGTTCCCCATCCCACCCAACTGCCTCTGCTTTGCTCCTAATGAATAGAACCCGCCCTAACAGGGTGGAAATAGGGAAGAGAGTGATCTTCCAACTCTGACGTGGGACAACTGTACCCCCAGCATGTTCTGGAGTTTTGAGCTAGGTGCTTCTCTCCAAAACTACAGACTCCACCCCTGGGCGGAGTAGTGAAACAAACCATTATTCAAGCTGCAACCAGAGGCTGGACTTCTATCTCCTATTGCTTAGTATCCACTGCTGGCCTGTTTTTCACCAAAGGCCCAGACACTTCCCCTGAAAGGGTTTAGTAACAGCCTCTCTAGACTGATACCCAAGCTGAGACATGAACCCATATCCTAGAGGTGACTTGGAAGGCAGGGTCCTCAGCCAAAGGATCAGCCCCCAGCCCTGGAAACACGCAGTAGTGAGGGAGTCTTCTTTTAGGGCTAAGGCCCGCCTGGGTTGCAGAAGGTCCTTGTCTGCGACCATGCCACTGGTATTCAGTAGTGTGGGACCTGACCCTTTGTATGCAGGAGCAGAGTTTCCAGGCAGGTCGCTCTCTGTTCTGTGTCCATCAGTGCCCCTGGGCAAGGCCTCTTCAACAGCCCTGAGCCTTTTACTTCAAACCCTCCAGATAAACTCCATCCTTGGAGGGGTGGAGTAAAAAGAGTTGATGCCCTACTACAGCCAGTTAGTTTGGATCATCTGTTAAAAGCAGAATACAAGGGCTTATCTTTGATATCCAGGTAGTTGCCAAATTATAGACCTTTGTTCTGAGAAGGAGAATCTCAACAAGAATCCCTAACAATTGCACCAAAAGACACTTTCCACCAGGAGCTGCCACACATATGCTGCGAATGATCTCTGAATAACTTTTTAGCAACCCCTCTCTAGCCACAGATCAAGCAACATGTGAAGTATAATCTCTTAAGCTTGCCGATACCTATTGCTTATCTCACTCCAACTAAATAGGTAACAGGGCCCAAGGATCCCCTGGGAGAGGCACGGCACTCACCAAAGGCTGAGAGTCCTGTTTACCACATTTAAAGGTTTAGAGCTCATTACATAGGTATTGGAAAAATTGATAACCGATCTCCCCTCACAAACCACAAGCAACAAAAAGAGTCAGTAACCTCATAGCTCATCAGAGTGCCTCTCTCTTCATACGAGTAGTTGACAGGGGAATCACACACACAAGAGGGATTTAAGCAAGGGTTCCAATCTCACTAATCTCTAGTAAAACTTGGTGAAGACAACAGGTAAAAGATAATCCAACAGGCACAGACTCCTCTAAGACAGTACAGGTCCACAGCACATTTCCCCAGATCTGCCAAGGATTGTCCCTCCGGAATTCCAGATTTTAGTTCATAATCCAATCCCGGCACCTCCGATCCTCAATAAAGCACCCAGATGAGAAAGAACCAGTGAAAGTTTACAGGAAACATGAAGGAGCAGAGAGAAAAAGCACCTCCAAAGCAAAATACTCATTCTCTATAATCTGACACCAACTTACTTGATATTAGTACAATGACAGAGGAAGATTTCTGAATATGGATTGCTACAAAACTAAATGGAAGTGAAGAGAAAACAGAATCACAAAATAGAGAAACCACAAGAACAATACAGGAAATGAATGAAAGATTATCCAAAGAAATTGAGACTATCAAGAAAAACCAAACAGAAATTCTGGCAATGAAGGAAACAATCAAGGATCTCCTTAATTCAGTGGAAAGAATAAAGAACAGGATGGAGTCTTGAAGATTATGCCTATGCTCTAAACAAATCAGAGAAAGAAATGGAACACAGAAACAAGGGACAAGACCAAAGTTTACAGGAAGTGTGGGATTATGTTAAAAAGCCGAATATCAGATTGATTGGGATTCCGGAAGGGGAAAGAGGAACATTCACAAGGGCTAAAAAATTTATGTCACTGAATACTGGAGGAAAATATGCCAGGCCTGGCCAGAAATCTTGATATCCAAATACAAGAAGCACACAGAACTCCTGGGAGACTCAATGTGAAAAGGCAATCACCTTGCCACATGATTTTTAGGCTGACCAAAGTAAACATGAAAGAAACAATCCTCCATGCAGCGAGACAAAAGCAGCAAATGACCTATAAAGGTAAGCCTATCAGACTAACAGCAGACTTCTCATCTGACACCTTACAAGTCAGGAGGGATTGGGCACCTATCCATAATCTTCTAAAATGGAACGAAGCCCAACCTAGAATTCTTTATCTGGCAAAATTAATTTTCATCTATGAGGGAAAAATAAAGTTCTTCTCAGACAAACAATCACTGAAGGAATTTGCAAATACCAGACCATCCCTACAGGAAGTTCTCAGACCCACATTTCTAACCAAACAGGGCAGTAGACATTCCTCAAAGTAAAATCGTCAAAGAATTAAAGTTTAGATCTCGAAATAAATGATGGCTCAAGGAGTAAAACAAAGCAACAAGTCTCCACCCAACAATATTAATGGTATTCTTCCTCCAATTTCAATCTTTTCAATAAATGTAAATGGCTTAAACTGTCCTCTGATGAGACATACACTGGCAGAGTAGATAAAAATTCACAAGCCTAGCATCTGATGTCTACAGGAAACACATCTAACCCACAAACTACCATCCAGTCAAACAAGAGTCAAAAGAAAGCAGGAGTAGCTATACTATTGGCAGATAATATAAGCTTTAAAATAGCAAAAGTAAAAAAAGGATAAAGATGACCATTGTATAATGGTGAAAGGGAAGATCCAACAAGAAGATTTAACAATTCTTAAGATCTATGCACCCAATACAGGAGCACCCAATTACTTAAAGCAAACCTGGTCTAATCTAAACACCTTGTTACACAACACTATCATAGTAGCAGGGGACTTCAACACTCCATTGAATGATCTGGATAGATCCTCCAAACAGAAAATAAGCAAAGAAATAATGGTACTGAATAAAGCCCTTAATCAAAAAGGTCTGATAGATCTCTATAGAGCATTCCATCCAAACAAACTTGAATTTACATTCTTCTCAGCAGCCCATGGATCATACTCCAAAATTGATTGCATCCTAGGCTGCAAATCAGATCTCAAAAATTCAAGAAAATAGAAATTATACCCTGTATCTTTTCTGACCATAATGGTATAAAATTACAGTTCAATTCCTATAGAAACACTCAACCCCTCACAAAATCATGGAAACTAAACAATTGATTATTGAAAAATTATTGGGTAAAGGAAGAAATTCAATGGGAAATAAAGAATTTCTTTGAACAAAATGATAACAGTGATACTTCTTACCAAAACCTGTAGGAAACAGCAAAAGCTTACCTGAGTGGAAAACTAATAGCAATTAATGGTCATATCCGAAAAACAGAAAGCTTTGATACTGACAACCTAATGAATAAGCTCAAGGAATTGGAAAAAGAAGGGCAAACAATTTCCAATCCTAATAGAAGAAAAGAAATAACAAAAATCAAAGCAGAACTGAATGAAATGGAGAACAAAAGAACTATATTAAAGATCAACAAAACCAGGAGCTGGTTTTTCGAAAAGATATACAAAATTGACGGCCCTCTTGCTAGATTGACAAGGACCCAAAGGGAAAGGACTCTAATAAACTCAATAAGAAATGAAAAAGGAGAGATCACAACAGATACCATAGAAATACAAAACATTATATTTGACTATTATAAAAAATTATAAGCCCAAAAACTACAGAATGAAGATGAAATGGACAAATTCTTGGATTCATATAACCTCCCTAAGTTCACCCGGGAAGCAACAGAATTCCCGAACAGACCAATCTCAAGCTCAGAAATTGAACCAGTAATTAAAATCCTCCCCAAACAGAAAAGTCCCAGGCCAGATGGCTACACTTCAGAGTTCTACCAAACATACAAAGATGAACTCATACCTATACTACAGAAACTATTCCACACCATTGAGAAGAATGGTATCCTTCCTAACTCATTCTACAAAGCCAATATCACCTTGATACCAAAGCCAGGAAAGGACGCAACAAAAAAGAAAATTACAGATCAATATCCCTCATGAATACAGATGCAAAAATCCTAAATAAAATTTTAGCAAATAGAATTCAGCAGCACATCAAAAAATAATTCACCATGACCAGGTGGGCTTTATTACAGAGATGCAAGGATGGTCCAATATATGCAAGTCTATAAATGCAATTCACTTCATAAATAAAATCAAGAACAAAGACCATATGATTTTGTCAATAGATGCAGAAAAAGCATTTGACAAAGTTGAACACAACTTTATGATAAAAACTCTTAACAAAATAAGCATAGACGGCTCATACCTTATATTTATCAAATCCATGTATGACAAACCTGCTGTTAATATCATTCTAAACGGGGAAAATTTGAAATCTTTCCCCCTTCAATCCAGAACTAGACAAGGATGCCTACTATCTCCTCTCCTTTTCAACATAGTACTTGAAGTCCTAGCAATAGCAATCTGGCAGGAGAGGGGTATTAAGGGCATTCAAGTGGGGGCAGATGAAATCAAACTCTTGCTCTTCACTGATGATATGATATTATACCTAGAAAACCCCATGGACTCTTCCAAGAGACTCCTAGACTTGATAACTGAATTTGGTAAACTTTCAGGTTATAAAATGAATATACACAAATCAGAAGCCTTCATATATGCCAAGAACCATCAGGCAGAAACTCAAATCAAAAATGCAATACCCTTTACTATAGTCCCAAAGAAAGTTAAATATCTAGTAGTATACTTAACGAAAGATACAAAATACTTATACAAGGAGAACTACGAAACACTTAAAAAAAGAAATTGCAGAAGATTTAAACAGAAGGAAAAATCTACCTTGTTCATGGATTGGTAGAATCAATATAGTTGAAATGTCAATATTACCTAAAGTGATCTATAGAATCAATGCAATCTCCATCAAAATACCATCAGTATTCTTTACAGATCTAGAAAAAATAATTCTTCACTTCATATGGAACCAGAAAAAAACTTGTATAGCCAAAGTAATCTTAAATAAACATAACAAAATGGGAGGCATCAGTCTTCCTGACTTCAAGCTGTACTATAAAGCAATAATAGTTAAATCATCCTGGTACTGGCACAAGAACAGAAGCATGGATATCTGTAATAGATCTGAGATACCAGAGATGAAACCATCAATATATGGTAATCTAATCTTTGATAAAGCTGACAAAAATATATAATGGGGAAAAGAATCTCTCTTCAATAAATGGTGCTGGGAAAACTGGTTAGCTACATGCAGAAGAGCAAATCAGGATCTCTACCTGTCACCTCTCATAAAAATTCACTCAAGATGGATAACAGACTTAAACTTAAGGCATGGAATCTTAAGAATCCTAAAAAAGATGTTGGGAAAACCCTATCAGACATTGGTCTAGGCAAAGAATTTTTGAGGAAGACCCTCAAGGCAATTACTGCAGCATCAAAAATAAACAAATGGGATCTGCTCAAACTAAAAAAGTTTGAGTAGATTTTCCTGCACAGCCAAGGAAACCATCAGTAGAGCAAATAGACAACTCACAGAGTGAGAAAAAATATTTGCTCTCTACACCTCTGATAAAGGTCTAATACAAGAATCTATCTAGAACTCAAAAGAATTAACAAGAAAAAATCAAACAATCCCATTAAGAAATGGGTGATGGAAATGAACAGAAACTTCTCCAAAGAAGACAGAATAATGGCCTGAAAATATATAAAAAAAAATGCTTAACATCGCTAATCATCAGAGAAATGCAAATCAAAACCACAATGAGATTCCACCTAACCCCAGTAAGAATGGCCTATATCAAGAAATCCTAAAACAACAAATGCTGGTGAGGATGCGGAGAGTCAGGAACATTCTTACACTGCTGGTGGGACTGAAAATTAGTGCAACCTCTGTGGAAAAGAATTTGGAGATACCTCAAACAGCTAGAAATAGAAATACCATTTGACCCAGCAATAGCATTTTTGAGCATCTACCCAAAAGAGCATAAGACATTCTATTATAAAGATATCTGCACCTGAATCTTTATGGCAGCAGAATTTACTATTGCAAGGACATGGAAACAACCCAAGTGCCTGTCAATTCATTAGTGGATAACTAAAATGTGGTATATGCTCACAATGGAATATTACTCAATTCTAAGAAATGACAGTGAGCTAGCACCATTTATGCTATCCTGGATTAAGCTTAAGCCCGTTATCCAAAGTGAGGTGACACAAGACATGGAAAATGGGCCCCACATCTACTTGCCATCAAATTGGTACTGACTGATTAAAACTATGGTTTTCAAATGGTGTTAATGTTCACCAGGGATTTGGGAGAAGGGGGGATCCAACCTTAGGGATGTGGCCAGCATTTTATAGGGGAAGGGCATAACTCTAACCCTTCTTGGGGAGAGGCAAATATATAAAATGTAACCAAAATGTCAAAAACAAACAAAAAAACAAAAAAGAAAAAAAAAAAAACTTTTCATTGGGTGGTGGGCAGGCAGGAGGGGGGAGGAGGAGAAGGGTGTGTACTTATATAATGTGTGTGGTGCACACCACCGGGGGATTGGACACGCTTGAATCTCTGGCACATCTGAGGGAGGGAGGGAGGCAGGGGCAATATTTGTAACCTAACAATATTTTTACCCCCATAATATGATTAAATAAAAGGAAGAAAAAAAGTCAAATCAATTTAATTATGGAAACTTATCAAACAGAATATTTCTAATAAAAAGGTCAATTTTTTATCTTTATGTTTATTACGTCTTATTTTTAAAAAAAACATAGACTTTTGTATCATCAATATTCTGCTACTATTTTCCCATAGACTTTTCTCTTTTCTGTGTCTACTTGGCTATCTCATATCAATATCACATACTTTTAATTTAACATTCTCATTGACATAAACTTAAAAGAGTGCTTCCCAAAGTAGGATTTCCAGTCCAACACCAGGAGTATTCCTTTGGAATTTATAAGAAGTTCAAATTATTTGGCTTTTCCCCTTCCCTAAACCTAGTAAATCAGAAATTTTGGGAATGTGGTCCAGAAATATATATTTTAACAATAGTTTCAGGTGATTCTAGTATATATCTAGGCTTGGAAAGGATTTTATTAGAACTTTACAACTTTGTACCCAAGCAAAGCCAAGGGAAATCTCAAAAATGTCTTTCCCAGATTTCATGGCTTTCCCAGGTAAGAAGAAAAAATAGAAGAAAAAATTTTCCACTAAGGGCAAAAAGGTTTTGATATAGGAGAGAAGACTTAACAATATGTAAAGATCCAAAAAATCCTTAAGCCCCATCAAATAATATAGCAGCCAGTGTGAATAGAAGAAAAAAATAGTACATAATATGACATAAACACAGAGGCAAGGACTATATGGCCACCTCTTTCTGTAAATTAGGGAGTTCCTTTTATAGATTATAAACATGGATAATGAATGCTATGAGTGCTGCAAACCAGAATTCAGTCTTCATCTCAGTCATCAAAAATAATATGTAAGAAACTCTGGCAAATTGAGAAGGCAATCCCAAAAAAACATATGGAGAATGTTCCCTAAACTGTTTGTGGTGGTAAAAATGATTTGTGTAGTGGCTAAACATATTTTGTGCTAAGCACAATTTAGAATTACATATAGAAATGCTTAAGAGAATGAAACTTACAACATTAATATTTTGATTAAAGAATCTGTGCAAATATGGCATTTTATGTGCATGTAATATTTATGAGATTCTGGCTGTCAAAAGATGTGATTTTTTAGAAAGAATAAAAAAGACTAAGGCATAATTTTAAGGATAACACTGTGGTGTGAACTGTAATTTTTGGTAAACAGAAATAAGAGAAAAGAGGAATGAGATAAGGAAGGTGAAAATACAAGGAAATGTTTATTCCTCTGACTTGGTGTATGAAGTTATATGGAACTACTCTGTCACCAACCAGTCCACCTGGGGAATTGAAGGGGGAGAATTTACCTCCAGGCTCCTATCTCTCATTGCCCAAAGTTTACTCTATCTGCCATTAACTCCACCTAGGCTTTACTTATGTATGTTTTAGTGGGTTTCTTGGTGTCTTTTGCCACTGCAGATACAGGAGAGCCTGCAGGCAGAAGGTGGAGTACTACATCCTCAGAGAAGGCACCTCAGGGAAGCTGAGCAGCTCTGGCTGTGGGCTCCTCAACCTGGCCACACAGGGCCCAGGTTTCAGGGTTGAAGGAATAGTGCAAACAATTGCTAGAGCTATTTTAGCCAGATAGCAAAGTGAGCATGTCAATTTGAGCTGATGAAAATCCCAGAACACAGTCCTATCAGATTAATTGAATTAGTCTTTTGATTATAAACCTTGTTAGTTTCATAAATAATAACATGAGATTCACATGTTTAATTAAAGACATTGAGTTTAAGTTTTAAACTTATAAGATTTATTAAATGAAAAATTATTTTTCTATCACTGCAAAAACATATTCTGCTATTTCTATTTGAAAATAAAATTAACTAAATACTACATATTTCTTCAACTCCAGACAAGTCTTTGTTCCCTGTTGTGGTTGAGCATGTCCCCCCTGAAACTCATGTTGAAATTTGTTCCTCAATATGGCAGTATTAGAGGTGGGGTCTAGTGGGAGGTGCTTGTATCATGGAGGCTTTGCCCTCATTAATAGATTGATGCAGTCTGGCAGAAATAGGTGAGTTCTCCTTCTCATAGGAATAGATTAATTTCCCAAGAGCAGGTTGTTATAAAGTGAAGTTGCCCTTCCTGTTTTGCTTTCCCTTATGCACCCCATTTTCCTTCCATTTCTCCAGCAGGTTTTGGCACAGCACGAGGCCATTGTCAGAAGCTGCATAATGAGGTTGCTCAATTTTGAACTTTCCAGCCTGCAGGACCATGAGCTAAATATATCCCTTTTTTAAAATAAATTACCCATCTCATGTATTCTGTTATAGCAACACAAAATGGACTAAGACACTACCTTACACAGCAAGTTTTCTCAAAAAAATGTATACTCATGTCTCCATCTCATCAAGTCCTAACATCATTTCAGTACCCATGAAACAAATTAAACTTCTTTTTTCAAGGTCAATGATGACTTCCAAGTTGCCAAATTCTATGATCAAAATTTTATCCTTATTGTAGGTAATTTTTAATTCTTTAGTTGTAAGACATAAAAAAATAACCCTGGGTGACAATAGCAAAACACAATAATAAAGGTATTTCATAGAATTAAAAGAAAAGTTAACTAACTAGACTTCAGAAAAAAATTTAGAACAATGGGTGGTTGTGAGATAAAGATGGTAAAAACTAATGACATCTGTTCAGTACACTTCCAAAAAAATGAAAAAAAAAAAAAACCTAGCTATTACAGTTTCTAATCTACATATCTTCTGGTAAGGTTTAAAGTTCTTGGGGTAGGAGGAAAAAGTGGCCAATTAGTGGTGGCCTCCTGGATCACTGCTCCTAGAGAAGGAGGTGAAGAATTAAATGGCTACACAGGAGTGGATCACTTCCCCCCAAGAACAGTGTTGTGAGTCTCCAGAAAAATAGCATGGGATTTGTAGCACAGGGGAAAAATGGTGAAAGGGAGATATGTTTGCAAAGACTGGAGAGTGCCAGACATACAATAAGGAATAAAGCATGGGAGAGCCCTGCTCTTGGCCAGCCAGTGCAGTGAAATCTGATCCACAGGAGGTGCCCAGTTCCCTCACAGTACTCCACACCCACTCACACAGGGACATGCCTGAAGTTGGTGCAAAGTCATGGCATGGGATGACAGATGCTGTGGAGATGAGACAATAGTGGGAAACATTTTGAACTCTCCAGTGCTCTGTGCTGGGACCACACTGGGTGAGGGAGGGACTGGTCTGAGTTGTTACTTCCCATGACCTTGACCATGCAAGGGAGTTTGGAGACAAGCTCCTTGCCTATGGTGGTTGGTGGGACCAGAGCACTGGAGGTGAACGCTGATAAGGGAGCTCTACCCCTGGAAACTGCTCATGATTTGGCTGGCTCAGGGCAGGATAGAAAGAGTAAGACCCTCTACTAAGCAGATGTGAGACTGCAGAACTGTGATGCAGAGGTGACAGCTGGTGGCATCTTGATTCAGCCTACTGCCCCAGCATCTGACAACTCCCAAGTTATCACCCCCAACACTAGCTCTCCAGGGCAGGTGGCTGCCATCTTAGGTGTTCCCAGCCTGTAGATCCTGTTACACATGGCGGTTATGGGCAACACCCCTTCCCCAGACTGGGGACTTTAATTCTGGGTCTACTTACTCCACCCTTGGAAGCGGGGAGAAGCAAGAAATTCCACTTTCTCTATGTAACTGGCATGAATCTGTGGGACTTTGGTGCTGAAAAATCATGACCTGTTGAGTTGGCTCACTGGACCCATGTCGGCCAGCAGCTCTTGAATGCTCAACCCCAATGCTAATTCTCCAGGAGCAGGCAGCCACCATCGTGGAGGTCCCCAGACCAGAGACGCTGCAGTGTGTGGCTGTTTCAAGCAACACTCCTCCTCCATCCCAGGAACTTTTGTGCCAGGTGCGGTGGAATCTGCCTTTAGAGGTGCTGAGAAGCAAGAAAAACCACTTTTTTTGTGTGACTGGCATGAATCTGTGGGGCTTTGGTGCTAAAAAATAGTCTGATTCAGCCCACCAGACCAGCTTAGGTCATCTAATAAGAACATAATTCCAGGGCTTGCTCTCTGTGTCTCGGTGGCCACCAGCATTGCAGCTTGGGGACAGGGAAGAAAAAACCTGGCCAGAGACCTCAGCAATTGCATCAATTGACTACTCCTATCAGAAGCAGCTTTCCAAGTGTGATGAAAGAGCCCTAAATAACATATTAGCAACTCCCTCTAGTGGCAGATCAAGCAACCACAGAGGCAAAAACACCAAGGCTTGTGTGGAACAGCTGTGATCTATCTTGCCCTTACCTCCACCTTAAGGGGGAGCAGGGTCCACATAACCCTCAGGAGTGGCAAGGCCCCAAAGTTGGGGCATTCATATACCCCATCAGGGGGACCAGATTCTACCACAGAGACATCAGATTACTTCAATAACTGCCTCCTCCATACAAACAACAATCAAAGACAGAGAAGGAACTTCCATTGTTTAACACAGTGCCTTCCATCTTGAGTTATTATAGGGCGGTGGAGTCATACACACAAGTGTAATCCACCAGCTGAGAGCTTAAGCCTGGGAACCAGACTTATTCGTCTCCATTGGGAAGAGGTAAAGACAGCAGTTCAGAGGTATTACAGCTTGCTAAAATACTCCTAAGACAATATAGGACCAATGCCCCTTTCCCTAGCACTGTCAAGATGACCCATGGGGACTTGGAAATAGCATCATAAACCAGTCCTAGTACCCCTAGTTCTTGTCCAAGGAGCCTGATAAGAAAGAATCAGTGAAAAAATGCAGGAAACGTGAAATATCAGAGAAAAAAGTCACATCCCCAAAAAATCCTTATATTCTCAACAATAGATACCAACTTAAATGAAGTGATCAAAATGACAGAGGAAGAATTTTGAATATGGATTATAAGAAAACTCGATGGAACTGAAGAGAAAATAGACACCTAACAAAATGAAACCACAAGAACAGTACAGGACATGAATGAAAATGCTCTAAAGAAATAGAAGTATTACAAAAGAATCAAATAGAAATACTGGAAATGAAATAGGCATTTTAGGAACTACAAGACACAGTGGAAAGCCTTAAGAATAGGGTGGATTATGCAGAGGGAAGAATCTCAGAGCTTGAAGATAATGCTTATGTGCTAAACAAATCAGATGAAGAAAAACAACACAGAATCAAGAGAAAAGAATAAAACATATAAGAAATGTGGGATTATGTCAAAAAACCAAATATAATAATTATATGAATACCAGAGTGAGAACAAGAAAATACACAATGACTGGAAAATCTATTTGGAATAATAGAGGAAAGCTTACCTGCCCTGGCCAAAAATCTAGATATCTACATAAAAGAAGCACACAAAACCCCTAGGAGACTCAATGTGAAGAGGCAATCACCATGTCACATAATTATTAGGCTGGCCAAAGTAAACATGAAAGAGGCAATCCTTCAAGCAGTAAGACAAAAGCAACAGATAATCTACAAAGGAAAATCTATCAGACTAACTTCAGACTTCTCAACTGAAAACTTATAAGCCAGAAGGAACTGGGGACCCATCCTCAATCTTCTAAAACAGGACAATGGCCAACCTAGAATTCTTTACCTGGCAAAACTAAGTTTCATTTATGAGGGAAAAATAAAGATTTTCCAAGACAAGCAATCACTGATGGACTTTGTGAAGATCAGATCTGCCCTACAGAAAGTACTCAGAACTGCATTATACACTGAATAGTACAATAGACACCCACCAAAGCAAAATCACTCAAGAGTTAAAGTCCAGAACCCTGATTCCACAATGACTTGAGAAGTAAAACAGAATAATAAGAATTTATCCAACAGTATGAAGAGAAATCTACCACAATTATCAATTCTCTCAATAAATGGGAATGACTTGAATTGTTCATGAAAGAGATATAGACTGGCTGAGTAGATTAAAAAAAACACAAGCCAAGTATCTACTGTCTTCAGGAAATGCATCTTACCCACAAAGACGCTTTCGGACTCAAGGTGGAGGGCTGGAAAACAAACTGGTAGGCAAATGGAAACTAAAAGAAAGCTGAGGTAGCTATTCTTATAACAGATAACACAAACTTTAAAATAGCAAAAGTGAAGAAAGACAAAATGGTCACTATATAATGTTGAAGGGAAAAAATACAACAAGAAGACTTAACAATTCTTAATATTTATCCACCAAGCACATGAAAACCTAGATATATGAAGCAATCTCTGTTTGACCTAAATAACATGATAAACAGTCATGCTATAGTAGCTGAGGATTTCAACACTCCACTGACCTAACCGGACAGATCCTCCAAGCAGAAAATAAGCAAAGAAACAACAGACTTAAAAAGAGCTCTAGAATAAATGGGTTTAACAAACATCTATAGGATATTCTACCCTAATAAAGCCAAATATACATTTTTCTCATCAGCTCATGAAACTTTCTCTAAAATCAATCACATCATAGGCCACAAATCAGATCTCAATAAATCTAAAAAAATAGAAATTATACTACATATTTTCTGAGAGTACAGTGATATAAAATTCCACTATTCCAACAGAAAAACTCACCACTTTACAAAGTCATGGACATTAAACAATCTATTGCTGAATGACTATTGGGTCAATGAGGAGATCCCAGATGAAAATCAAATGAATCTTTGAATTAAATGATAATGGCACACAAGTTATCAAAATCCGTGGGATACAGCAAAAGCATTCTTGAGAGGAAAACTAATAGCATTAAATGCTGACATCCAAAAGACAAAAAGTTCACAAATAAGCAAACAAATCATCTCAAGTAACTGCAAAAAGAAGAGCAAATCAATCCTAAACCTGGCAGAGGAAAAGAAACAACTAAGATCAGAGCAGAAATAATGAAATCAAGAACAAAAGAACAATATAGAAGACTAATAAAACCAAAAGTTTGTATTTCAAAAGGATAAACAAAATTGACAGCCCTCTTGCTAAATTGACAAGAACTAGAAAGGAAAGGACTCTAATAAGCTCAAGTAGAAAAGAAAAAATAGAGGTCACAACAGACATAATAGAAATACAAAACATTATCTTTGAATACCATAAAAACCTATATGTCCCCAAACTATAAACATGGAGGAAATGGACAAATTCTTAGAAACACAAAACCTCCCTACGCTTAATCAAAAAGAAATATAATTCCTGAACAGACTGATATCAAGCACTGAAATTGAAGCAGCAATTAAAAACCTTCCAACAAAAAAAGTCCCAGACCAGATGAATTCCTAGCTGAATTTTACCACACTTACAAATAAGAATTCATACCCATACTGTAGAAATTATTCCACAACAATTAAGAAGGATAGTATCCTCCCAAACTCATTTTATGAAGCCAATATCACATTGATACCAAAGCCAGGAAAGACACAAGAACAAAAAAAGAAAACTACAGACCAATATCCCTCATGAATATTCTATATAGATGCAAAAATACTCAGAAAAATTTTAGCAAGCCAAATCCAACAGCACATCGAAAAAATAAGTCATCATGATCAGGTGGGCTTTATCCCAGAGATGCAAGGATGGTTCAACATACGCAAATCTATAAATGCAATTCCCAGCATAAATAAAAGCAAGAAAAAACACCATATGATTCTCACAATAGACTCAGAAAAAGCATTTGACAAAATCCAGCACAGTTTTATGATAAAAACACTAACAAAACAGGCAGGCATAGATGGGATGTACCTTAAAATTATTAAAGTCATACAGGATAAACCCACAGCCAATATTATACTAAACAGGGAAAAATTGAAAGCATTTCCACTTAGAAGTAGAACCAGACAAGGTTTCCCACTGTCTCCATTTCTATTCAGCATAGTGCTAGAAGTTCTTGCCAGAGCAGTCAGACAAGAGAAGGGAATTAAGGGTGTCCAAATATGGGCAGCAGAGGTCAAATCTCACTCTGGTGATGATATGATATTATATCTAGATAATCTCAAGGATTCAACCAAGAGACTCCTGGAATTGATAAATGAATTCAGTAAAGTCTCAGGATACAAAATCAGTGCACACAAATCAATGGCATCCATATACACCGATAATATTCAAGTCAAAAACCAAATCAAAGATGCAACACCTTTAACAATAGCATCAAGGAAAATTAAATATTTAGAAATACATTTATTGAATAAGGTGAGACATATATATATATATATATATATATATATATATGGAAAACTATGAAACACTGAGAAAATAAATTATAGAAGATGTAAACACATGGAAAATTCTACCATGCTCACGGATTGGCAGAATCAATACTGTTAAAATGTCTATACTACCTAAAGTGATCTACAGAACTAATGCAATCCCTATCAAAATACCATTATCATACTTTACAGATCTAAGAAACATATTCTACATTTTGTATGGAACCAGAGAAGACCTCATATAGCCAAAGCAATCGTAAGCAAAAAGAACAAATTGGGAAGCATTAGTCTATCAGACTTCAAGCTGTACTATAAGGCTGTAGCAACCCAAAGAGCATAGTGCTGGCACAAGAACAGACATAGACCTTTGGAACAGGACTGACAACCCAGGTATAAAACCATCTTCATACTGCCATCTAATCTTTGAAAAAGCAGACAAATATACCTTGGGGAAAAGAATCTCTATGCAATAAATAGTGCTGGGAAAACTGGATAACTACATGCAGAAGATTGAAACTGGATCCCCACCTACCACCTCTCACAAAAATCAATTCATGATGGATAAAAGATTTAAACCTAACAGGTGAAATGTTAAGAAATCTAGAAGAAATTGTTGGGAAAACTCTCATAGATACTGGTCTAGACAAAGAATTTATGAAGAAGATGCCCCAAAGCAATCATAGCAGCAATAAAAGTAAATAAATGGGATCTGATTAAATTAAAAAGCTTCTACACAGCCAAGGAAACTATCATTAGAGCAAATAGACAACCTACAGAATGGGAGAAAATATTTGCATGCTACACATCCAACAAAGGACTGATAATAAGCATCTATATAGAACTTAAGAAAATGAACAAAAAAAAATTTAAAAAAACCCCATCTAACAGCAGGCAAAGGACATGAACAGAAAGAAAGAAAACAGAATAATGGCCAGAAAACATATAAAAATGTGCTCAACATCTCTAATCATTAGATAAATGCAAATCAAAACCACAATGAGATATCACCTAACTCCAGTGAGAATGGCCTTTATCCAAAAGTTCCAAAACAACAAATGCTAGTATGGATATGGAGAGATAGAGTCACTCTTAAACTGCTGTTGAAACTTCAAATTAATAAAACTCTGTGGAAAGTAATTTGGAGATATCTGATAGAACTAATAAAAGAAATACGATTTGATCCAGCAATCCCACTACTAGGCATCTACCCAAAGGAAGAAAAGACATTCTATAATAAAGACAACTGCATTTGAATGTTTATATCAGCACAATTCACAATCACAAAGATGTAGAAACAACCTAAGTGCTCATCAATACATAAGTGGATAAATAAAATGTAGTGGATGTATACCATGAAATACTACTTGACTAGAAAAAAAACAATGTTGAACTAGCGCCTCTTATCTTATCCTGGATAGAGCTTGAGCTCATCCTACGAAGTGAGGTATTAGAAGAATGGATAAACAAGCACCACATGTACAACATCAAGTTGGTACTAACTGATCAACACTAATGTACTCACATAGAAGTGTGATGCCAATCAGGTGGGAGAGAGGTGTGGGGGGTGTGTAAACTCACAGCTAATGGATGGAGAGCACAATGTATGGGGGAAGGTCATGCTTGTAGCTCTGGCTTGGCTGAGGCAAAGGCATTATATGTAACTAAAATGTTTGAACTCTCATAATATTCTGAAATAATAATAATAAAATTCTAGGGGCAAAGTTGAATCGACCCAGTTTGGATTATGAGGCTATGCTTTGTTTAGGGTGAAGACATGGTCAGCACCTTGACTAACAGCCCCCAATATTGGTAATACAGTATAAAGTACAAGGTCATCCTCAAAGACAAATCAGAGTATTATCACCCAAAGAAGGTGGATCATTGCTTCGTAGGGAAAAAAAAAAAAAAAAAACTTCTGTACTTAACCACCATTTCTTTCCTTGGCTCACTCTTCTTTTCTGTCTCTCCCTCTATCCCATTTAACTCTGTGGTTGTTCTCAGTCTTCTCAGCTGATTGCTCTTCCTCTTCCAGCAAGATATCAAATTCTTACATGCAGCAAGTTTGGTTTCCTCATTGAAGTATTCCTCTTTGGAAACTAAACTTTCTAAATCAGTAGATCCCAAAATTGTGTAAGTGGGAAACAAATATTTTACAAGGGGGGAATAGTCACCAACACTATTAGTGAGAATCATGACACCTTTATTCCTGCACCTTTGTGTCCTGCCAATGAAGGAAATGATACCATATATTTGTCGCTGATTTAGAGCATATAACTCCTCTGCCTGTAAGGTGTTGCCATCCAGTTGACACTAAATTATGCCCTCTTAAGGCCTTTTTATTCTTATGTCAGGCTGGAGATGGGAAACGTGATTAAAAATCACTGAATTCCAATATCATGGGTCTATTGCCATACATGATTAGCTCTAACCTGAGTTTCTCTGTTGCAATACTCAGACTGGGTGCAGTGGCTCACAGCTATACCCCCAGAACTTTGGGAGGCCAAGGCAGTAGGATTTCTTGAGGCCAAGAGCTCAAGACCACCCTGGGCAACATAGTGAAAACCCATCTCTACAAAAAACCCATCTCTAAAAAAATAAAAATAAAAATTAGCTGGTTGTGGTGGTACATGCCTGTAGTCCCAGCTACTTGGAAGGCTGAGGCAGGAGGATCGCTTGAGCCCAAGAGTTTGAGGCTGCAGTGAGCTATGATCAGGCAACTGAACTGCACCCTGGTCAACAGAGCAAGACTCTGTTTCAAAAAAATAAAAATAAAAAAATAACAATTCTATGTGAAATACTATGATGATGAAAGTGTATTCAAAAACCACAGAAAGCAATTTGTGTGTAAGTATTGCTAATAGGAAAAGTAAACCTGCATATATTAAAATAATCTATTCCAGTGGAAAGCAAGCACTACTCTTTTATGACAGAAGTGGCTGAATGACCTTCCCACATCTCTGGAGTAATTATGCCACACTGATGGCCCGATGTTTATCTCTGCCATTGGCAGTGTCAGAAGGGCTTAGCAAGTGAACATCCCTGTTGATGGATACATGCAAAACCTCCATTCCTGACATCATGCTATTTTGTTTGTGAGTCCATATGACAAAAAAGATCAGCTTATATCCACAGCAAATGTTATCTTATCTACCTGAGTATTAAGTTTATACTCATCTGTGGTTATTTCTTTAGCATTCATATGAAACCCACATAGCTTTACAGTTTGTGTTCATTCAGAGAAGTCTAACGCATCCCTCTTCTGTAGACCTCCTTATTATAAATTTCCAATTTTTTCCCTTTTATTAATAGTTCTCTATCCAGCCAAAACAGTAAACATTGTTTACAATCAGTGCAAATCCATTTTCTGGTTATTTCTCCCTAAGCAAAATGAACAAGGTTCACTTCTTAAATCTCTGACTATTGTTCTTTAGGGTCACCATAAAGAGGCATATAATGCTGCAGCCATCTACTTTCAAGAATTTCTAGCATATTTATACAGAAACATCTATCACCTAGACCTGAATTTTGTTCTTCCTCCATCAACATGCTATTAGAAACACCTTATGTGTCCATAGGTGCAGGTTCCGAGGAAGAAGGCAATTTACCAGGGTTCAGGGGCATCTGGTCCACCTGGTCATGTACCTTGCTTATGCCTTCAGAATCTCTTCAGCCCAATAACACATATACCACTTCCATTTAGTGATGGAATGCTGAGACACCTGCTGCCTGGTCTTAAAGCTTATTGGATTGGACAACAGCCAGTTTAACCTGAGAAGCTGAGGTCCTGTGATAACTTGCTGGCCCATAGTCAAGTTTTATTAAGTTTCTAGTAAGGCTCAATAGCAAGCCAAAGACTATTTTGTAAAAGGAGAATAGATTTTTGCAGAAAATGGCACAACTTTGCTTCAAAATCCTAAAAGTATACAATGTATTTCTCTTATAGTGTCCTACTGATAGCTCCTTACAGCACTCCTATCTGCAATAGATACTTCAAACACCATTGCATTTGCTGCGCTACAGGGACCAAGTGGCAGAACAGCCTCATGGTGGCCTAGATCTCTTGCAATGATACCATTGGCTGAGTCCAACAGGAAGCTAGAAAGCAAGTGAAATCAGTTAATGCAGTTAGTAAGGTCATACCCAGGACAAAGGGAAAGGTGAAAAAATGGTGGAGACTGAATGGGGAGCCACAAATGAAGAGTGAAAACACATGCACATGAAAACATTATTTATTGTGTTCTACCTGTGTCCCAGAACTGTAGTATATTTTTTGGATCCATCATCAAGATAATCCAACAAAAGTCCTAGCTTCACAGATTTTTCATTGAATTGGGCAAAAGTGTTTTTGTGACCTTGGGCAATTTGCTTAATGCACCTAGACCTCTGTTTCCTGACATGTAAAATGGGAACAATAATAGCCCCTACTTCAAAGAGCATTTGGGATATTAAAATAAGAAAAACATTTGAACTAGTGCCTTGCAAAAGTACACGTTTAATAAATATTAGGCTTTAATATTGCTGATAATTTAAGAATAATATTTTTAAAGAGCAGAGAAAAAGAAGTTTGGATAAGTGTCCTAGCAATAAAATATGAAGATTCTGAAATGCTTGGCTGAAAAATTAGGACTTTTTATATAATCAGTACTTAATAAACATCTAAGCAATACTTAATTTTAAATTACTATCAGCAGCTAGAATCCTTTGCACTAAGAATCATAAGCAATTCATTCACTTTTGAAACTTATTCAGAATAGGGAAAACTTTCAGCTTGTGACCATGGTAACTTTAAAACAATAAAATTAGCATTGCACTAGCATAACCCTTAAGGTACTGGACATTAAGTTTTATAGTAGTAAAACCTCGGGCTGAACAATAAGTAGGAAATAACTACAAGACAAAAGGAATCTTCATGCAGGAGAAAAACATTTTCAGATTCTACCAGTTTGTAGGCTGTTCTCATCTCACCTTTATTCCGATCAGAAAGTAAATGCACTTTCATTTTCATAGCACATACCTTAGAGCATGCAAAATAAATAAAGATGTCCCAAAGGGAAGTTTGCAGAGAGAACGGACATTCTTATACAAAAGAATGAGAAATAACTGCTTAGCAGATTCCAGCTAGAATATTTTAGCTTTATATGGGCCAGTACAATAGCTACTTGGAACCAGAATATCTGGCAGTCCAGAAATGATACAAATGAGGATTCTGCAATTAAAGTATGAATTTTAGGCCAGACATGCCTGTCGTAACCCTAGCAATCTGGGAGGCCAAGGTGGGAGGATTGCTTGAGACCAGGAGTTCAAGACCAGCATGGGCAACATAGCAAAACCCCGTCTCTACCAAAAAATAAAATAAAATAAAATAAAAATTAAATTAGGCAAGCGTGGTGGCTCACACCTGTAGTCCCAGCTACTAAGGAGGTTAAGGCAGGAAGATCACTTGAGAACAGGCACTATAAGTTCCAGTGAGCTATGATGACATCACTGCACTCTAGCCTAGGCAACAGAGTGAGACTCTGTCTCTACAGAAATAAGTAAAGTGTAAATCTTGAGACACCTCAGAGGAAAAAAGTGGGAATTTACTGCAATTTATGTAATATGAATTGATCACTACAAAGGTGAGGAAAGCTAAGATAGATAAAATTGAATCAAGAGAATAAAAGGAAAAGTGCAACAATATATTAGATACTTGATTAAAGGTTTCACAAATGCATTAGTAAAGGGATGTTAGAAATAATATTAATAGCTGAAGTATGAGTAAAGGCAAATGTCCACATTGTATACTTGCCTGAGTTCCTTTCCTTACCTTGGGATATATATATTCAAAACAGTGTATGAGTGGAAAGTAAAAATACTGCTTAAATCTATAAATGTGTAATGTAGAGAAAGGAGAGCTAGATTAATATTGATATTCAAATTAGTCTGTGACCCCCATAATGGCCAAGAACTATGATGCAAATATTGGTAACTATCAGTATATGTTTAATATTAGTACAATACAAGTGTTTCTTTAAAATAAATATACAATTTTGTATGAATTTAAAGAACACTCCAGAAAATCTATTGGTAAAATTTATAAACATGACATTTGTAAAGTCACAATAAATTTACTAAAAGGTTGTAAAGTTGTATAATTCCTCAAAAAATTCAGTCAAACCATAAATTCATGGAAATGCTACATCTATCAATGATGTATTCATTTACATTGATAATATACAAGTACATTGTGCCCAAAAAGTTATTTTCAGATAAAGAAAAAAGCATCCTGGAAAAATTGAGTCTGAGGAAATGTCCTAAGATGAAAATTACACATATTTTGAATGATGAATAGAATCAGTGAATCTGTGAACAATTCACATTTGTTCTGATCATTCAAGCAACCAGACAAAAGGATTTATGATATCTTCTATTGATACTAACTAGAGTATTAAAGTCTATGAAAGAAATGTTGCACTAAAGCTCACCACATTTTTGAGACTCACAAAGAAAGAAAACAGTAGATTTACATTTTTGGCACTGATAGCATTATATATGTAGAGTTCATTGGAGAAGAATGAGAATTAACTTATTATTCTTGTTATATAAATATGATAACATTTTAACTTCTCTGTGCAAGAAAATATAATGAATAAGCATCATCATGTTATTAAAGTTTATCAATTTGGCATATGATGGAAATATAAATAGAATTCAATTAAGAAGAGAAAAGATTTATTAGCTTACTTATTCTAGCTATAAGAAAGGTGGTAACTGACCTAAAGGATAGATGAAATTAAGGATTTAAACAGCAAGAGAAGAGTTTCTCTATGCTTCGCTTTCTGTACTGTTTGGTAAAGGACAAATACTTAAGATTCCTCTTCCCAGTCAAGGTACTGAATCAGTTGAGAATAAGTCATGTCAGTCAACATTATTCCTGATAATGCTAAGTTGAAAGATATAGCTTAGATAGCACAGCCAAGTGGACTTTCTAAGTGAACCACTGAAGTAGCCAGACTTATCTCTGAGTCACAGGCAATGATGGTAGCATTCTTTTTCTACCCTTTACAACTGCTCCATTCCAAAAGTAAGAAGTGGCAGAGCTGAACTGAATATGTCCAATTTAATTTTCCCAAATGTATCAGTGGATGAGTCATTCTATTTCTCTGCGTAAGAGGGCAGGAGGGCCCTTGAGTTACAGTAATTGAATTTTCTTTTTCAAATGAAAAGAACATGAGTTCCGCCAACACGCTCCACTTCAGTTTATTTCTAAATGCCATGCTTATTTTCCCACCATCAGCATGTAATGAAGGAGGCATGACAATTGGCACCACTATATTCACAGTCTCAAACTCAGTGACAAAAACAAAACAAAGCAAAACACAAATTGACAAACTTGTTTCTCCCAGTTCCAAATTAAAAATTTCTAAGGAAAAATTTTGACTGGCTTAACTTGGTCATATGCTTACCCCTTGGAAAGTCACTGAGTACATTTGGGTGAGATAATTATCATTGGCAGGACTGTGTTTTCATGTTTACCCTGAGAGCAGAAAAGCAGAATATCTTTAAGAAGAGAGATGAAAAGTAGCAGTGCTGAGTACACAGTGTAATGGCCTTCAGAAATCTCTAAAAACATGTCTTTGGTTTACCTTTCATCCATTCAACAAATATTTACTGAAGGCCCAAAGTGGGATGAGTGCTATGCCATCCAACATTTACTTGCACTTCAACCTGACACGGGATCCCACGATGATCTGGATGCCCCTTCTTTGCCAAACAGACCTGTAATACTTTATATCTTTAATCATTTACTGCCTTCCAGTTGAAAGCATATTTCAGTGTATTTACCAAGTTGAATTGGTCTGAATCAAGTTAATATTGACCTCTAAACTTCTCTCCCTCCATCTCAGATTCTATCATTCTCCAAACTTAAAAAGAAATCACCAGGTTATTAATAACTATCATTCTCCAAACTTAAAAAAAATCGCCAGGTTATTAATAACTTTTATCTCTCTTCTTCTTCTCATAGTCTTCTTTGTCCTCCTTATTTATTTTAATTGCACTAGGTCAGTTTGTCTTGAATTTTCTTGGAATTTATAAGTAACCAAAATTCAGCATATTTTCTGACATTCAGACAAGTTTATATGATTTTTGTCTGATTCATACATACTTGGAAAATCTATAGTCTTATGATGCTAAGATCTTCCCAGGGTAAAAAGAATCAACATTTAAATATTCTCATATTATTCATAGGAATTCATATAAAAGCAAGTTAGGAAATATCTAACTGTGAAAGGATACTAATGAAAGAAAATTTTCAGTCAATAAATTTAAAATCTAAAAGTAGTGATAAGATTATTTTTTGTGGTTGTTTTCGGACTTTAAAATTATTATATCCTGGTAAAAATTACAATGTTTAGAAGAATTAATAGAAAGAAAATTGCTATATGTACTCACAAGTTATTTATTGGTTATCTATTCTACACCGTACACAGTTTATAGACACCAAGGACAGGAGAGTGAACAACATAGGCAAGGACACTTCCATCATGGAGCTTACATTCTAGTGGGGATAAACAAACCATAATGTACAAGAAAATTTCACATAGCTTTAAGAGCTAGAAGCAAAACAGCTTGTAAGCAGTTGGGGAGTGCCTGGGTAGGAGTATACATATAGTTTTTAAAGAGTTTTGGTGAGATTAAGATAATGGATTTAGATATTATTCCATGAGTGATTGGAAACTTCTTGAAGATTTTTGGCTAGGAAGAAATTTTATGTGATTTATTGTTTATTCTTTTTTTCTGAAGTCTACTTTGTCTGACATTGCTATAGCTACTCCATCATTCTTTTCATTAGTGTTTGTAAGATATATGTATTTATTTTTATCCTTTCACTTTTAGCCTACAAATATCATTATATTCAGAGAAAGTTCCTGACAGACAGCATGTATTTGGGCAATTTTTAATCTATTCTGATAATCTCTGATTTTTAATTTTTGCGTGTAGACTTGTAGTGCAATTAGAACTGTAATTAATTGATTTGAATTTAGGTCTACCTTCTTTCGTTTGTTTTCCATTTGTTCCCTTTCTTTTTCTTTTCTTTTCTCTTCTTTTATTTTTTGTTTGTTTCTCTCTTTCTCCTTTCCTGCTTCCTTTGGGATTATTTCAATCTTTTTAGTATCTCATTTCAATTATCAACAATGTTTTTGATTAAATATCTTTGTATAGTTTTATTTTTAGTGTTTGATATGATTACAATATGCATACTTAACTTACCAAAATCTGCCTACAATCAATGTTTTGCCACTTCAAAGAGAATATAGAAATCTTATCACCATGTAATTACCTTTACCCTCCCTCCTCTAGTTATTGCTGTCTTATATATTACATCTATAATTTAAAATCACATTTTATGTGATGTAATTTAAAATTACATCACATTTAAAATCCCATCAGATAGCATATAATATGTTCTTTTATATATCAAAGACATTTAATGAACTCAAGAGAATAACAGTTTATTACAAATACCCAGACATTTACCATTTCTGTTACTATCATTTATTGTTGATGTTCCAAGTTTCCTTCTAGTATCATTTCCACTCTGTCTAAAAACATTCTGTAGTAGTTGTCTAGAGCAAACCTGTTCACAATGGATGTTTTTAGTTTCCTTCATCTAAGAATGTCTCGATTTCATGTTCATTTCTGAAGAATACTTCCACTGGATATGAAATTTAAGTTGAAAATTATTTTCGTCAGCACTCTGAAAATGATGTTCCACTTTTTCCCTTTCCTTCATGGTTCCTAATGAGAAATCCACAGCCATTCAAATTGTTTTCCCCTCTAAGTGCTTTGCTTTTTTCTTTGGCTACTTATAGGACTTTTTTCCTCTCTAGTTTTCAACAGTTTTGTTAAGTGTGTTTGGATGTGGATTTCTTTGGGTTTATTTTGTTGGAGGGTTCTTGGATCTCTTTGAACCTATAGGTTTATGTCTTTCACTAATTTGGAAAACTTCAGTAATTATTTATTTTTTTCCTGCACAGGTTTTCCTCTCTTTCTGGGGCCCTGATTACACAAGATTTAGAAATTTTGCTATTGTCTCTTATATTCCTGAGAGTTCTGTTTATTTTTTCAATCTTATATCTTTATTGTCCATATTTGTAGATAAATTATACTGATCTATCTTCAAGTTTACTAACTCTTTTATCTCTGCTTAGCCATTAAGCCCATACAGTGAGGGGTTTTTGTTGTTGTTGTTATTGTTGCTGCTGCTATTGTTCGTTCACCTTTGTTTTGGGAGCATTTTATAATAGTTGCTTTTAAAATATTTGTCATATAATTAAAACATCCATGCCATCTCAGTGTTGGCAAGTCTTGATATTGTTTTTCCTCATATTAGGTGGTATTTTCTAGATTCTTCATATTCTAAGTAATTTTGGACTATATCCTGGACATTTTGCGTATAATGTTATGAGATTCTGGCTCTTACTTGAATTCTATGAAGAATAGTATTTTTCTTTTAGCAGGCCATCAATTCAGCTGGAGTCAGGCTGCAAGCTCTGATGAGCCTTTTTGGTGTTGTCATTGCAATATCAGTTTTCAAAGTTTTTGTTTTGGTATTTGAATACCACCTGCATGAGAGATACACAGTGGCTAGTCTAGGACCTGGGCAGTGGGGCAGTGACTTTGCTTTTAGTTCAATTCTAAAATATATTTGTGATATTGTCCAGTATCAAATCCATCTATAAAGCTTGGAGATAAACCCAACAGTACATGAAGGGCTTTATATAGTCACTTACCAAAGCTCCTCCTCTACAATCTCCTAGGTAGTTTCTTCTTCCTTTGAGCTTTTTTTTTTTTTTTTAATCCTTTGTCCTAAAAGCTCAGGCTTTATGTAACCTGCTGTGTCACATACTTTCTGCTACTGCATTCTTTCTTATCTAGAGCCAAGTGACGGGTACCAAAGAGAGAAAGAAAGAAAGAAAGAAAGAAAGAAAGAAAGAAAGAAAGAAAGAAAGAAAGAAAGAAAGAAAGAAAAGAAAGAAAGAAAGAAAGACAGACTAGGGGCTTGCACTACTTTTTTGGGACGACCATACCTACGGTCAGATAGAAGGTCCCCCTCTTTCGAGTTTTAGGCACCGGTGCGTCCTTGATGCCACCACTGTCAGTGAACGGAAGCCCCCGTCCCATTTTCCATCTCCTGAGCTAGAAATCCAGGGTTTCTCTTGTATTAGTCTGTGCCGAGGCCCACTTCCGGGTTTTGAACTGGCTTTTGTCCAGAGCAAAAGATATTGAAGGAAAAAAAGCTCTGGTTCAGTACTATGTGAATTTCTGGCCTTCTTCCACAATTAGACTGCTGCTGTTTACTTTTCAGAGCCCTCAAATATCTGCTTGGCACATTCCTCCCAGGTTTTATAGTAGCATTCAGCAGGGCAGAGGATAGACTTTGCTTACTCTAGCCTGTCCAGAACTGCCAATTTATGTTTTTAAAAGATTGCTCTGGCTATTGGGTTGAGAGTAGACTCTAAGGTCAAGAAAGAAGCAGGTAGATAATTTGTCCAAGTATTTGAGTTGAGATATAATTGTGACTTAGAGTATTGTAGGAATTGTGAATATGGAGAGAAAGTAGACATATTTTAGACTCGATTTGAGTTAGAATTGGTAAACTGTGATAATGAATAAGATAGGGTGGAATTAGAAATAAAAAACTATAAAGTTCCTGGGCTTGGCAAACTAATGTGATAGTCTGCCATTTACAGAGATTGGGAAGACAAGCAAAAAGGCATATTTCAGTCAGAAGAATTTAGAGGTAGGCTGTAATATATTTAAAATCATTCTGAGGATGAAGTATTTTAGATAATGTAAAATGTGAAGCAGCACTGTGAGGGAGGAAATGCTGTATAGGCTGGATGATTACAAAAATGAGGACAATGAAGAGAAAATTCTCTTAAAAATGATTAAATATATAATTATTTAGGGCTTAGTAAGTGCCTAGTTGAGTTCTAAATATTTTACTAATATTAAGTGATTTAATAGACAGAGCAAACTTATTTAGTAGATATAATTATTGTTCCCATTTTACAAATGAGGGAAACAAGGCATTTAAATAACTTGCTCAAGCTAACTTGCTCAAGGCATTTAAATAACTTGCTCATAGCAACTAATAAACAGTGAGTTTGGGATAATCTGACAGCAGAGTTCATGTATTTCATATTATTCTATACCAAATCTACAATAAAAAAATATTAAGGGTGATGGAAAAGAGACTAGTCTTTAGTGAATCTTTAAAGTTAGGTTACAATACAGATGAGTACCTGTAGGAACACTAAAACTAATTGAATGATAATTTTTGAATATTTAATTTTTCCACAAAGACAATAGGAATCTATTGTATTTTCTTAACTGAAAGAATAATATGATGGACAGCAGCTTTGGAAAATTGATGTGAAAATATAAAATGTTTTAGAAAGGAGAAAAAGGAATCTAAAGACGAATATGTAGAAAGGAAGCTACAGAGGTATTATTTGTGGATACAGTGAGACTTAGAGTCTGGTGACAATAGAAACGAGAATAATGGGTTATTCTTAGAGTTATTTTGAGGGAAAATTAGTAGTTATTAGACTTTTTGAATTTGAACAAGAAGGAAATATCCTAATGTATTGTTCTGAGGTGCCACGGTTCTAGAAGTGTTGATTTTGAGGTGCCATGGAGATATTCAAACAAAACATTATCTGCATACTCTGGAAACTTGATAATAGAATCCAGATAACAGTTAAAAAGAGTTAAAATATATAAGCTCCATCCTACAAATGATTGAAGTATTAGAAAAAGAGAGAAAATTATGTGTCACTGGAAAGCTTGATATTTTGGGTGGGGAGTACTATTTATCCTAATATGTGTGGAATTATACACAATTTGAAAATTATTCAAACATTATTGAAAATAGTTCAGTATTTAATATTGAATAATTTAATATTATTTAAAAATTACAATGCAATATGTAAGTAAAACGCCTTTGGTAGTTTAAAGTACGTTTTAAAATATATTTTCATCTCTTTAATGTTCTCTGATTGCATTTTAAGAACACTTATTGTATTTCCTTCACAATATTTTCGAATTTCACTCTGTAATTAGTCTTTAAGTGATTTAAAATATTACCCCAGAGCTATGAACCTCAAATTGTGGTGTTCAAAAAATAGTAAAAATTAAGTAATGAAAAAGGAAGAAATGTGTGCTTCTTTTTTTCTTTTTCTTTCTGTATTTCAAGTGTTTTAAAGTTCTTATCCTTTTAAATAAAAAGGTAGAAGAGTAAATATTTGGGTATCTGTTTTCTTTTTCTAGAATAAGGATAACGAGGATACTAAAATGTTGTTAAATACTGTTTTACATTAAACATATCTCTGAATATTGATAATACATCATGTTTATGTTCCAGATGCTTAATTTCTCTCTACAATTAAAAAAAATCTGAGTTTTGAGAAAATAAGTTAACGAAATTACTATTTTTAAGCACAGTTGAATTTAGTGTTCAAATATTTTAACCTGACTGTGCTAAAAAGAAAAAAAGGATGGCTAGCTTTTGAATAGTGATTTGTTCAATTATTATTTAGAAATACTTGATCTCAAGGAACTTAATGAGATGGAGCTACAAAAAAAGAACTTAGACTGATAACTGCCAATACGAAATTGTGTTTGTAGAGTCAAACATGTGAACAAAAAACTTTTTTATTTTTACATAATCAGAATTGTTAAACATTCAGTTGAAAATGTTTATTTGCATTTACAAAATATGAAAAATAAATATATATTTTCAGTATTACTGAAAATATGTATATGAAGAGAGTCAAATATAAACTTTGAGCTTGAAATTATAAGGTTTTTTTCTGAGAAAACATTTGCATATCTTTTTGGTAATCATGAAACATATGTATAGTATTTTGGATGATAAAAATGGATCATGTTTATTATAATAAATTATAAATCTACAAAATACTGACAGTGAGACATGTTTTTCTTTACAATAAACATATACAAATTTTATTGAACCCATTTGATAAAAAGTATTTGAATGTTATCAAAAATAGGAAATGTATAAATTACTTATTTTTGTTTATGTGTCTTGCCTTTTTATTCTTTTATTATATATATATATTTTTATTTCAAAGTACTAAGGGGGTACAACTCTTTTTGGTTACATGAATTGCTTTTGTAATGTTTGAGACATGGCTATAAGTGTGCCCATCATCCAAATAGTGTCCATTGTACCTGTTAAGTAGGTTTTTGCCTCTCCCCTTTCCTCCTCCCTACTGCTTGATTTTCACAGAGTTTTCCATTCCTCTTTGCACATGCGTGCTTATTGATTAGTTCCAATTTAATAGTGAGTACATGCAAGTGCCCATCAATTCATGAGTGTATTAACAAAATGTGGTCTATGTAAATTGTGGAATACTACTAAGACATAAAAAAAGGATAACAATGTCTTCTGCAACAATTTTGATGGAACTGGAGACCATTATCCTAAGTGAAATTGTTTACTTTTAATTATTTTTACTAAAATATAATATACAAATACTTTTTTTAATTTTTTAACTTTTTAAATTTATTTAAATTATTTTCTTCTTTTTTTCTTTCCATTTTGCAGATGAAACAAATAAAGACTTTTGATTCACATATAATATATGGATATCTAAAACTTAAATTTACTATACTGATTTTTAAATATCATCAGTTTTCAAACACAAGGAAAACTTAAAGAATACTATATTATAAACGATGCCATAGTAAATTTTTATTATTTCTCTTTTCAACATCAAAATTGTCTTTTTAAGATTAATGAATATCATAAAACTTGGGATGATATATTAATTCAACAGTTTTAGTGCAGTGTCAAACCAGTGTGACAAGTGTAATTTCTTTCTGGTTTGGTTTTCTTTATAGGTCATTAAAGGTCTCTTTTGAATGAGGACCAACAAACTTCATTTCTTTATTTCTTCTCTTTCTTCATTTCTTCTCTTATTGTGTTTGTTACATAAACCTTTTTTATTGCTTTTGAAGCTTGAACTGAAATAAGTTCCCCACAATTCTCCCAGGATCCAGGTTCCAAGATTTCTTTGATATCTTTCTACTGGGGAAAATACCTTTTTGGATCTTATTCCTACCAGATAACTAAGGAAAATATTACAAATTTTAACTTGAATATTTTTCCCCCTAAAAGATAGCACTGTCATTCTTGCATTGCCTTTATTTCTCCTTTAAAAATAACAAACAACAACAATAACAGGGAAATATTAAAATAAAACTACAAAAATAGTTCTAACTCAAAAGGGAATCTGGCTTATGGCTTTTGACACAATAGATGTGTAATCATAGGAGGGCTTGGCATAGCTATGTGTATTTATTATGACAATTTTCCTTCAAATTCTTTATGACTTCCCGGCTAACAACTGACAGGTCTCATACAAATCTCTTAATGAGTATATCAAGTACATATTCTTTTCTTTACAGCATTGAATCTGTTGCTATTTAAAGCTAACTTGATACAATATATTAATACTTTAATGAAAACATCTGAAAACAACAAAAGCCACCATTTAGTCTACCATTCAGGCTTGAAATAGAGAATTATATGTCAGACATTATGTGGTTTGTGTGTTGCATGGTTAGTTGGATGGTTAGTTTTTTGACTGATGTAAAGAATGGATACAGAAACCCATAATAGAATAGTAAATCTGAGCTATGTACTTACAGAAACTTAGCTACGTGTACAAGAGTCAGATATTCTGAGAATACAAAGTTTTGCATCCTTTTTTATTCAGTTTTAAAATAAAATTATAATCCTCTATTTCACCATATTTACAACTATGTCCCAAGATTATTTTCCACTTTTTTCACAGTAAATTTTCTGAAATCAATATACTCCATCTGATTGAGTAATAAGACAAACTTAGTTACTAATGTTTGAGAAATGCCTGTGTCAACAGAGGTAAACATCTGAAAAAGGGCAAGGAAATGTTTTATGAGTTGTCTTTTTAAACTCCCCCACCCATTTTGGGAATTAAAATCTGCATTCCTTCCCAAGGCCAGTAATCAAAAGGGCAGAAAAATGTTCTTTGCTGTTTGTTTTCTATTATTTTAAACCTAAGAAGATGGGTCATCAGAATTGTCCTGACAAGGGTCACAAGACTGTTGTCACCTGAGATAAGGTCAACCCAAAACACCCAATTACAGTTAAACAACAATAGCTAGAAGCCAGCACATGTGAAACCCACTCAAAAACTCTTCTTTAGAAAGCACTGTTTTTCTGCTTTAAGGCAGGATGGTGCTCTTCCAGCTGCCCTCATCATTTGCCAATAAATTAATAACTTTCTCTTTCCTTTTCCTTATACCACTTGTTCTCGTTCTTTGTTCTCACTGATTTGGCCTCAGGGACAAGTACCAAACTTTCAGTAACTCCGCGTGCTTTGTGTTGAAATATGTTCTTCTAATTTATTTTTTAAGGTTGAATCAGGTAGTGTTTTTTTTTTTTTTGGTCTGTCATAACTACTAATTAAGTATGAGGTCACAAAAATATTTAAATTATAGCCATTTCAGCAAGTAGTTCTTATCAAAGGGAGATAAATACAGATCATTCTTTCTGGAATACTCAAAGAACCATTAAATGTTATATTGGCAACTTAATCTGGAAGACATTATTTCAGTAATGAGGACTATCTTAAAAAAAGCAATACTGATTATAATGAAATTAAAATATATACTTTCTTTGTTCATTGTCCTCTAAATTTAGATTGTGAAAATGTGAAAATAAGGCTGCTGTGTTCATAAAAGAGTCAGGTATATTTATAGGTGTGAGTTCACATGCTCGACGATGCAATTTAAATTAGAATGCTAATTTTAAAAAACACAATGCACTAAAGATATAGCAATAGTAATTTATTTTTATAAATGTTTCTTATTTTTAATTAAATAATTTTGCCTGTACAGAAATAAAGGCATGTTTTTATGCATAATTATTGTCTTTAAAGCTGATGCAAACTCAATTTTGATTGCATTAACTATTATCCACATTTATTAGGAGAACCCTCTAATTACCCTATAAATCGGCAAAAGAATTAGGCATTCACAAGTGTGCACGTGTATAAACCTATGTAGCATAGATTCAAATACATATTTAAAGAATCTTAAACTACTAAAATATTCTAATTGAAAAGTCCGTTTATAATACGCCACATAACGTTTTCTTGTGTTACCAATATATATATATGCTATTGAAGGGTTCTTAATTCATCCAACTAAAGTCTTTTTAAAAATATAGTATAACTGAAGTTGGAACCTAACCAGCAAACATAACATCAACTCTTCACAAGGAGTGTTTTGCGAATTCCGACTCAGAGTAGAAACTAAACGGTGGTCTTGGTCTGGGCACATGCGCAGTGCTCCTCACGGAGGCGGCAGGCAAATACCCTGCTCCTGTGTAGACAGGACTCTGCTGGGTTTCATCTCCCACTACTTTCATACCTGCTCAGTCTTTTCCAGGTGAAGGAAATTAGAAACATTTTACCTCAAAATATGGCATTTTGATTGACTGAAAAAGCCTCAAGGTCTCTCTGACCTTCCCCACTGTCAGGGGCTCGCCCAAAACGTTTGAAGCTTCTTTATCTGCATGAGATTCAGACCCGCCTAGGAGAACAATTGTCTTTCTTTCCCCTCTCTGTTATCTTAATATCGATTGCAGGAAAAAAGATCAAGAATGATCCCAGACCTGGCCTAACCCATTAATTCCTGCCTCTCAGGTTAATTTGATTTCTAAAGAGAGTCATTTTCAAGTAAACCTATTTCCCTCCATCTGTTGGTTCTCCCAAATATCTATTCATCCACCCCAGTGATCTTTTATTGCTCGTCAACATAATTCCTCTTCCCCCTCTCCCATAACCCATCTTACCAGAAAGGCATATGAGCTTCTGAACCCCACTGGGGAGTTGAATCATCGTTTTCTGGGGTTCCTGTGTATGCATGTTAGATAAATTTGATACCTTTTTGCTTATTAATTTGCTCTATTTTGAGTTGATTTTTTAGTAAAGTTTCTAAGAGCAGAGGTGACGTTTTCTCTAAGCCCCCTCACAGTCACACCAGCCAGCTTGTGTGTCCTCAGGTACCTTGAACTATTACCCATCTTAGGGCCTTTACTTCTAGTTGCAAAGCTCTTTCCTAGATATCAGAATGGCTTGCTCTCTTACCTTTAGCTGCATACCAAAATATTCACTTCCAGTGTGGCCTTTTCTGAATGTCCTACTTAAAATTGCAACAATTATCTTACTCCAGGCCCTGAACAACTCATGTTCATTGCAACACTTACCACCGTCTGATTTACTATATTATAAATACATATTTGTTTGTTGTCTTCCCATCCCCTTCTATGAGAATCGAAACCCAATGGGAGCAGAAACATTTGTCAGTCTGGACTCTAGAACAAGCCTAACCCATCTTAGGTGCTTAGTAAACATTTGTTCAATGAATGGATATATGAAAGCAAATACAATTTATTGAATATTAGCTCTACCCAGATTATGATCAAATACATTTTCTTTTCAATTCAAACAAGAACCTTGGTTTTATAAAAAACGCATACTAGAAGAAAATGCAATTTTTATCTTCCCTTTACAAGTGGAATGCCCCTAGAAATGAAAGAAGGTTATCCAGTGAAATTGCCTGGTAATCAGGGTGAGACCTCCTGGTAAAGCAACAGATGGTGTTTGCTAGCAAGAGAAAGCTATCTATAAAGTGTTTTTAGTAGGATGTGTTTGGTCTGTCTGGAATTGCTCATGGTAAAAAAACCTGGAATTGATGGATTTATGGGGAATGACCCTGGAAAATGTTATCTAAAATCCCTGAGTTTAGAGGTGCTTTATAATGGAAATAAATATTTTGTGAGTAAGCAATGTAACAGTGTAAATGGCTGGAAGATCACATGTCAGTCTGGGCCAGATATGGCAACAGAGGATTGATTGAATTGGACTATTTAGTCCTGGACTAATCCCTCCTTTGCCTTTGGCTTACATTTACATGTACTTTGCATTACTAGGTAAAAACTTTGAATTGGGCAAGATCTCTGGTATATGTAAATCAAATTTGGTCATCTTATTTTTATATTATCTTAATAAACACATTTTTATTGAGCATCTAATATATGCTCCTTTCCTTCAAACTTTTTAATGGATTTTTCTTGTCTTGAGGAGAAAAATTCAGTACTTTTAACATGCATCCCTTGGCCTGCATGTCATAGCCTCTAGCTCTCTCTTTTGCTTATCTCCCATATGATTTTTTAAATTGTTATTTTTTAAATTAATAGACTTTATTTTTGAACAGTTTTAGGTTTGCAGAAAAGTTGAATGGAAGGTACAGAGTCCCCATATACCTCTCACACTCTCCCACTCTAGTTTCCCTTCTCATTAACATCTTGCATTAGTATGGTATATTTGTTACAATCAACGAGTCATTTTTATTCACTAAAGTTCATAGTTTACCTTGGGTTCACTTGTGTCATACGATTCTGTGGACTTTGACAAATGTGCAATGACCTGTATCCACCACTATAGTATCAGACAGAGCAGTTTCACGTCCCTAAAACACCCTGTGCTCCACCTATTCCCTGCCCCCGCCTTGCCCAGAGCCCCTGGTACCCCTGATCTGTCTACAGAGTCCACTGTTTTGCCTTTTCTATTAGTAGAATGTCATATAGTAGCGTCACACATTACATTATGTAGCCTTTTCAGATTGGCTTCTTTCACTTAGCATTTAAGACATTTCCATGTCTTTTTGTGGCCTGATAGCTCACTTGTTTTATTAGATTACTAGCAGGATTGGATAAGAGCTCCTGTTGCTTTACATCCTTGTCAACATCTGCTTTGCCAATCTTTGGGATTTTAGTCATTCTAAGAAGTATGTGGAGAAGTGCTTTCTTTTTCCTCTTCTGGGGTCGCTGTCTGCAGGCACTCAAAATGGTCTGTGGTAAGCTTTCCTACAATACAGCCTCTAACAAAACTCGGCTGTCCCGAACCCCTGGTAATAGAATTGTTTACCTATACCAAGAAGGTTGGGAAAGCATCAAAATCTGCATGTGGTGTGTGCCCATGTAGACTTTGAAGGGTCCATGCTGTGAGACCTAAAGTTCTTATGAGGTTGTCTAAAACAAAGAAACATGTCAGCAGGGCCTATGGTGGTTCCATGTGTGCTAAATGTGTTCACGACAGGATCAAGCTGCTTTCCTTATCGAGGAGCAGAAAATCGTTGTGAAGGTGTTGAAGGTACAAGGACAGAGCCAGAAAGCTAAATAAGAAAATGAACCTTTTTTGAGGAATAAAAATTAAAAGGCTTGTTCTGTGGGGGGGGGGGGGGAAAGAAGTACGTAGAGGTATATCTATGTCATTGTTTTAATTTATAATTCCCTAATGACATATGATATATAGCAATTTTTCATAGTTTTGTTTTCCTTTTTGAGCTCTGATAATTCTAATAGTCCTGCCTTGAATTTTTGATACATTATTTAAATAAATATTATTTCCCTTAATCTTCAAATAACAGTCTTTATCTTTTAATTCTTCCCAAATCCTAATTTTACCTAGACCAAAAAGGAAAGTGTAAAAGTTTTCATCATATTCTTCTACTTCCTTTTCTCTCTTTGAAATTAAATGCTTCTGAGTTCCAGCCAACTCGTGATACCAACATGAATAAAACTGTCATATAGAGCACACACTATGAAATGTATTATATCTAGCCATGGTGGTTGGAGAAATGGCATTTAGTTAATTCAATATGTGTTTTGAATGCATGAATAATTATATTGTTAATATAATTATATATCATATCATAAATTATATACTATACTATTATATATTATACTACATAATATATACTATAATGAATCATATATTAATATATTATTTTCTCATAGCTGGAAAGAATAGAGTAAAAAGAATAGTAAACCTTATCAATGTGATGGATTTCTTGTTATCTAGAAAGTATATTTGACCACAGTTACAAAAGCATCTTAGAATTAAACTGTGCTGTGGCTACATCTGACAGTTCATTTCTCTGTTGCTGTTAGAATCATTCTCAATTCTTTTCATAGTTTTACGGGTTAGATTGTAGTCTATGTAGAATATTAATTAACATTCTCAGTTTTGGAAATAAGGATATGCAAACCACGTTCTCCTTTAATATTCATTTCTTCTATTTTCTCTGCAAAACTCAAACCCAGAGTCTTGTTGAATGTAGTTTTGTTTTCCTTTACTTCTACTAGTTATAAAAATGAGATACATAAGAGCTTCGGAGACTGGGAAATGAAACTGTAAATAAGACTCAAAGCTCTTCATACGAGAAGGACTCCCTGTACCTGGTAGAGACACCCATATTTATAAAACAGAACCAAATGGCCACACCAAGGTGAGGGAAGAGTGGTCTCGCATCCTTCGTTCTTGGAAAGGTCTCTCTTGACAAACATTCTACTTTATGCCCCTGAGCAAAAACAGTTCCTGTAAACAAAACCAAGATAAACTGCAGCCAAAACTCAGGCCAGAAACCCCCTACCTGCTGCTCGGAAAAAATATCTGGCAGAGACGACTGGTTTGGGGCTTGGGAAGCCACCCAATGAGAGCTGACTTTTTCAACCAATTGGAATGAAACAAGCTTGACTCCTTCATTTGCATAAAAGGATTCAATTGAAAACCAGGGAGAGAACTTTCCCTACTGAAGCCAGATCCTTCTTTTGTTCTTTGGAGAGTGCACTTTCACTTGTACTGAAGGTTGCACCTTCCCAATCTGCAGATTTCTTTTTAATAGAAAATAAAGCTCCCTTTTTCCTTCCACAAATTTCATGGTCTTTTGTTAACAAGACAAAATAGGCAAAAATTGCATATCTCATGTATATTGTACGCAAATTATCTCTTTTGTCATATGTACTAAGATGTATTGAACCTACCATAATTCTTTGTCCACTTATATGTTAAATGTTCACTACTGTTAATTTCAATTATTTAGTGTCTTCTATAACCTACATACTAATAGTATCAAAGAAAAAAAGCTACAATCTCTTTCTTCAAAGAACTTGGACAGCGGAGGGAAAAGGATGAATTAATGTGGCAAATGCTATGATAGAGTTAGGGATAAAGTGTCCTGGGACAGGAGAGGCACCTAACTTGCCTGGTGTAGTGGAACAGGAGTCAGGAATGCTTCCAGAAGTGATGGCATATAATGTGCTTTGAGTCTTTATACTCATGCAAATCTCCTTCCATCACCCATGCAAAACATTATGCCAGGATTAATCCTGAAATAAGCTTGATAAGCACTTAGACACATAAATTTCTAGCACTCAAGTTTTGGGGCCCTGTCAGTCATTGATTTAAGCTACTGTATGAGGCATTTAAAGACCCAGCATCACTGATAACTATATTCAATTAAATTTAGTTAAAAATTATTTGTTGTTGAATCTGCTGTTTTCAAAGTATTATGGTAGGTTGTGATAAAATACAGGATGAGGAAGCCATGATCCCTGCTCTTGCAAGACATAAATTCCAATGGAAGAATTCCCTCTGGCTTACCTCAATTTACGTATTTATAAGAAAAAAGTAGGGGAATTATTTTAGCACATGGTTATTCCTAGTTGACTTGCACATTTTATTTAATTATTCAGTAGGAATAGACTTTGTTGCAGATATTTTCAATAACAAGTTTATTTCTAGGCCTAAATAAAAACCAAAATGTGACAAAATTTGTAAAATGGCTATGTGCTCTAACTTACTAGCTAGCTGTAACGGGTATTTTGCAGGTGCACTATTGAATTTATTTTTAAAAAGTGAGGACCTTTTGATGGGATCAAGGACACTGCAAGTGTAATTTGTTAAATGAAACCTTGCTAGGGTGAGGGCACTGCTCCTGGGGTGCTACTAAATGGAGACAGCATGGCAGCTGCCCTTTTTTTGCCATGGTATTAACAGGACTCTACTCTTAATAGTGGCATTGGGATGATTGACAGGTAGCTCTGGAGAAATGCCTCAGAGTGACTACCTCTGGCTCAAGAAATCCAGGCAATGGAAGGCAGTTGCTGCTGGCATTATTGAATAATAATTCAATAATTATTACAATATTTGAATCAAATATTATATTTACTTAGAATTACTTATTTCTAACAATGTAACTATCAGTAAATTGAGTAAAAAGGAAAATCTTAGAATAATTTTTTTTTATCATTTGGAAAGTTACAATTTTAAATTAAATTATATCTTAGTTTTAAAAATCTTTATATATGACAAAAAGAAATGGAATGATTTGGAGAGAGAGCAAAAAAGGATTATTCAGGGTTCATTCATTTTCTTTAGTAGTATTCATTCAAAAAATGTTTTTTACTGATTATATGATATGTGTAAGGAAGAAAGTTGGGCTGGATCTTTACAGAATTGATAGCTACACCATAAGAAGAAAAACCCTTTGTGGAAGGGCAAGAGAACTTAACCAGGATTAAACTTTGTTTATTTAGTAGCGGTGCAAAAAATAGAGTGCTGAGAGAAATTGTTGGAGGCAGAGTGTGACCTGTGAGGACACTGTTATATTTTCTATAAAAGAAATCAGAGGCCTGAACTAGAGGTATAGCAATGGTATGAGCATGAAGATTTCATAGTTCACAGCTATGTAATTGATAGAGAGGAAGATAAAAAAGGTAAAATTGATAAGTTGCACAACATTTAAAAATATATGACTCCATTATTTTGAGCCTGGTTGACAGAAAAAATGGCAATGATATCAACAGTTAGAGATAATATACAATTAGGCAATGACCAAATCACATAGAAAAATAGAACCTTGATTCACAGTCTGCATCAAACAAAGAAGCAAAGCCACACCCTCTATAGTAATTGGCCTGACCAACTTAGGACTAACTGGAGATAGCCAAATATGCTCCTCTAAAACATCAAACAGGTTATCCTACACCTAGTTAGGTCTTCTGCAGCTTCCCCAAGATGGCAGCCTCTGGTCAAAGCCTACCTGAAGACTTCCCTTCTGGCCAGTATAAAGCCCGCCACTCCTCTTCCTACTTTTGGCTCTGCCAAATACAAGTGGAGGTGGCTTGACTCTCTTCAAGCTCTGAATAAACAGCCTTTGTTTGTTCTCATTTGGGTGGTCTTTGTTTCTTTCTACAACGTGAAAAGGAGTTGAGATTTTACAAAAAGTCAAAATGATGGGTTAACTTATATACTTGATTAGGTGTTGTATGATGACTTCCATTTAGATCTGTCCAATAGACAATTCAATATTAAAACATTATTTCTGAAAAAACAAAACTTCAAATTGTTACACCAGCCCAATTGACAATATTCAGTGAGCTAAGGAAAATGGCTAACAAAGTGAAAACAAACAAAAACAACTGTCCAATGGGTTGGTAAAATTTAGCATTGTTAAATACAAAATGTTCTGGGCCTTTAAGGAGATGGTTTTATTCAGGCTGTTGCAATAGGGAGAACTTCTTATTAATTAGGAATGTATTAAAGAAAAGGAAGGGGACCTCAGGTTTTATAAAAGCATCTAAACAAAGAAGTTATCCATGAGTGTTAGGGAGACATGAGGAAGGATAGAGGCAAGTCTTATTTAGAGATATTCTAGGGCAAGGTGATTCTTCTAGATCACCACTTACCAGCAGCACTAATGGGTGGGGACATTCTTACCAGCTCCTGCTTTTTGGAAGCATGTAGCTCAGATAAAATTAAACATTTCCAGCATCAATATTGAATGCTGCTTGGGAAATATAATTAAAAATAAAATCTCGGCCGGGCATAGCAGCTCACGCCTGTAATCCTAGCATTCTGGGAGGCCGAGGCGGGCAGATTACTCTAGGTCAGGAGTTCAAAACCAGCCTGAGCGAGACGCCGTCTCTACTAAAAATAGAAAGAAATTAATTGACCAACTAAAAATATATATACAAAAAATTAGCTGAGCATGGTGGCGCATGCCTGTAGTCCCAGCTACTCGGGAGGCTGAGCCAGGAGGATCACTTGAGCCCAGGAGTTTGAGGTTGCTGTGAGCTAGGCTGATGGCACGGCACTCTCTCTAGCCTAGGCAACAAAGTGAGACTCTGTCTCAAAAAAAAAAAATAATAATAATAAATAAAAAAAATAAAAATAAAAAAATAAAATCTCTTCCTAACCCAGTAACCTTCTCCACAAAAGTAGATGAGAAAGAAAACAGTTTTATTTATTCAGTAAGCATCAATCTAGAATGTGATGCATCTCACCAGCAATCTGCCACGAGACTGCAGACAGAAAGGAATCTCCCTTTTATACAGCCTCACAGATATAATCCTTGACATACCTGTTCTCAACATAAACAATAACTAGTCCTCAAGTTAGAGGTCCTGACAGCACTGTTAGTCACAGATAGTCCATCCTGAATTAAATTGGTAACAGGATTGAACATTTGTGTTAACTAATCTAAAGGAAAAACAAACTTGTCATATCTTTGGCAGGATGTTGATTGGGAGTGAGAAGCCCCTGTTAGGCTTGAATTCTTCTAAGAAACTGGGAGATAGAAGAGCTATTAATATTTTCCTTGATAATTACACTTCAAAGAGGTACTCTCTGAGTGGTAAAGCTGGAAAGAAGTTTATTTAACTTTTAATAAGATATACATACATTTACAAAAGACCTAGGAAAAATATTTACACGTTTTCTTAAGTAAGTGATCTAAGAAAGAAATGAGCATGAGTCTCTTGACTTCTTTTTAACAGGGTGATTTTTTCTTTTCTTTTTTTTGATTTGTACTTACTTGTACAGTGCTTACTTACCCCTCACTACCCGTGAATCTTTGGGTTAATTTCTTAACCTTTAACCCCAGTTTCCTCATTTGTTCATTGGGGTGATGGGGCTCAGAAAACAGTGCCCTAAAATGAGGCATCAGAAGCAAAAGTTTTTCTCTGACCTTCCCTTGTCCTCCTGCCTCTCAGTCCCATTCTTCCCTGAGGCTAGACATAGAAACTAGAATCCCTCTTCTAGACCCAAGGAGACTCATGAAAGCTAGAACCCCTTTCCCCTAGAGCCTTATGGACCAAGGGGAGCCTGGGACAGGCAGTAACCGGCATGTCAATTACGGTTTTGTTAAAGACCATTGTAATTCTTCTTTTCTCACGCCCTCATAGAAAACAATACCCCTTTAGAAAGGAAGCACTGAAAAGAATACAACTTATATTGAACAGATTTCTAATCCATCTCTGTCAGTCCCACATAATATGCCAATTTCATCTGTCAAGAGAACCCACACCAAGGCGTATAGATTTGTGCAGGGTCTAAGGGCTATTAATGATACCATACAAGTCATACACACTATGGTACCAAATCCATATACCCAATTGACAGTGATACTAGATCATTATGAATGGTATTCAGTAGTGGATTTGAAAGATTATGTCTTTTGCATTTCTTTGGAAAAGAAGACTCAACTCCCTTTTGCATTTGAATGGCAGGATCCTGAGACTAGGATGACCTCACAGTACTGCTGGACTGTGTTGTTTAAAAACTCTCCTACACACTTTAGTGAGAACTTGGCAAGAGACTTGTGTAACCTGCAATTGGATCAAGGAATTCTATTACAATACGTGGATGATTTACTTATAGCCATCCCTGATTATAATCATTGTCTTGCAAATATAGTGGCTGGGCTAAATCCCCTAGCCTCAGGTGGTTATAAAGTGTCACCTACAAAGGCACTATTTACAAACAGCAAGTTACTTATTTGGGATTCCAAATTAGCAAAGCAACCCACAGCCAAATGTTAGACCAAAAGCAAGTCATCTTGAATCTTAAGGTGCCCCAAAATAAAAGGCAACTGTGTGGGTTCCCAGGAATTGCAGGGTTCTGTTATATCTGGATCTCAAACTTTAGACTAATAGCAAATCCCTTATCAGAGGCCCTTAAAAGGACAGATGCAGTTCCTGATCTGGACCACAAGCTGTCAAAATGCCTTTGAGAGACTAAAGCGAAGGCTTATGACGGCCCCTGCTTTGGGGTTGCCTGACTTGCAAAAAGAATTTAAATTGTACTTTCATGAAAACAAGGAAGGGGCCCCGGAGTTCTCGTGCAGAGGCTGGGAAGTACCCCACGGAGGGGGTGGCCTCCTTGGCTCTGGGCAGTGGCAGCTACTTTCAGTCTGCTGCAAGAGGCTGAAAAATTAACTTTAGGACAACTTCTTGTAGTATATGCCCCCCTCCAGGTTCTGACTTTATTGGAACAAAGGGGTGTTATTGGCTGAATGCCATAAGGCTGGGAAAATACCAGGCCATCCTTTTGGATAATCCCAACATTAAATTAAAGATTGTGTCTACTCTTAATCTTGTTACCCGGTTACCAGCTGAAGAGAGTGAGCGTGATTGTTTAGGGCTTCTGGAGGCTGCTTATTCTAGCAGGATGGATCTGTCAGGTCAGCTGATGCCAGCGCCAAATTGGAAACTCTTCACTGATTGGAGCAGTTTTATGGACAGCAGAGAAGGGCTGGATATTCGGCGGTTGCGGAACAACCGGTGTGGGAAGCAATGGCACCGCCTCCTGGGACTTCAGCCCAGACAGCTGAGCCCATTGCTTTAATCGGAGCTCTTCAGTTATCTAGAGGGGAAAAGGTAAACATTTATACGGGCTCTAAATATGCTTTTATGATTGTGCATGCTCATGGAGCCATTTGGAAAGAAAGGGGACTCCTTAAGGCAAGAAATATGGATATTAAGTATGGCACTGAAATAATGGCCCTGACACAGGCTGTGGCCTCGCCCGAGCAGGTGGCCATCATGCACCATCCTGGTCATCAGAAAGGGGACAGTAGGTTGCAAAATAGAATCAGGCTTCTGATAGGGCTGCTAAAAGTGATCTGTTCCTCAGAGCCTTAATACCCCAGTTGGATTGAGATCAATATAACCCTCACTACGTGGATGAGGATGAAAAACAGAGCTAAAGATTAGGCTTTGACATTTGGGATGACACAGCTGAGTGGAGACAGAATTCTAATGGACTTATTCTTCTATCTATAGCCTTGATTTGGCCCCTTCTGAGGCACCTACATACATGCACACATATGGACATGTTGCCTTAATGGATTTGGTGGGACTTCAGTTAAGAGCACCCCAGTTACAACAAAGTATACGACAGATAACACAGATCTGCCCTTTATTGCTCAAGACAACCCCAAACAGAAAAGCAACCTGTTTCACAGAGTACCCAACATGTGGGGGCCCATCCTTTTGATGATTGACAAATTGATTTTACTCAGCCTAAAATGACTGGAAACTTCAAATGCTTGCTTGTATTAGTAGAAACATTCTTAGAATGGGTAGAGGCTTATCCTACCCAAGTAGAGAAAACATCCAAAGTCACCCAAGATCTTCTGAAGAAACTTATTCCAAGGTATGGACTTCCTTCCTTCGTACAGAGTGATAATGGACCTTTAATTCTGTTATAGAAAGCTTGGCATTTGTCCCAAGGCTTCATCAGAAGAACCAGGACAAGTGGCTTGAGGAGAAAGAAAGAGAAGTTTATTAATTTGCCAGCAAATGAGGAGATTGGCAGACTTCCATCTTTTTTTAAAGAAATTATTTTCTTATTTTTTTCTCTTTTTTTTTTTTTTTTTTTTTAGCATTTAACAAGATAAGAGTGGTGGAACAGGCTTCCATCTTAAAGTACCAATATCCTCCTGCCTCTGAGTAGGAATATGGAGCTTTTAAAGGAGAGAATTTTAGCTTCAAGCTATTGTTCAACTATGGCTGCTGGTTCTGATTCATCCCATCTTCAGCTAGGACAATCTCATGACCTCCACCTGTACAATTCCCTTGAGCCATCTCCTGTGTCACAGAGAACAAAGGACACTCCCTGCCCTTCCTGGCCACTAGCCTAGGGCAGTGATATAGATTTTAATTCCCAAAAAAGACATTCACCTGTCCCTCCCAACCACTGGCCTGAGGCAGAGATGCAGGTTTTAATTCCCAAAAGGAGGGGGAAGGTTTTAGTGAGACAAAAAACATTTTTTTATCCTTTTTTGGGCCATTCCCCCTGTTACAGGCAGAACAAAATTACTTATGGAAATGAAACCAATATTTGAACATACCAGATATAAGAAATAAATAGACAACAGCCCAAACCACAACAACGATGTTCCCTGGGGTTTGGCATAGAGGTTGGTTTTGGGTGGGTGAAGCAGTGTGAGACATAGGAAACCAAGGAAGAAACCTGAGTCTGGTCAAAAAACACATCTTAGATAATTAAAATTGGAACAAACTACTTATGATATGGGAGACACTTTAGCCTACAACACAAAATGGCTTGTCTTTAAAGTTATGCAAAACAAAACAACTGAACCAAAATAATGGCTTTCTAACTAATTAAAAACAAAACTTGTTATCCTCTTTAAATGTGCTTAAAAAATTTTAATTGGAAGCTGCAAGTCTTCTAACATCTGTTAGACGTTTTGCCAAATGTATCAAGATGAGAGTTGCTTTAACCTTTTTTATAACTCGTTTTAATGTCTTCAAACACAATGTTACACATATTCCATGAATTTCTTCATATGAAATAAGCTCCTAATTAAAACTAAAGATCTTGTTTCTCAATTTTCTGTAACTGCTACCCTATATGGCAATAATTTTTAATTATATTATATTTTCAGAAAAATGAGAAAAAAATCCACAGTTTTCCTTAAGTAAAATTAGTCTGTTTCAAATTTTATCTTTATATGTGAAAAGTAAGCAAAAATCACATAAATTGTTTATTTACTGAATTGTGTAAAGCTTAATAATAATTAGATAATAATGTGTTAATTTATTTGCTTTTGTGTTTAAACATATTTAATATAGAATTATCTACATAATATACTATCTACTTGGTAAAAATCTTACTTCTTTCTGATATCTAATGTTTAATTGAAGTATTTATCCACAAATAATATTTTGTAAAATCCAAGAAATAATTTTTATTTCATCTTGATTTTTAAAAATAGACTGATAGCCTACTACTGTAGATAGAACTAGCTATCTTTTTAAACTTGAAAATGCTTCTTTTCTCCTAGAAATGAAACATAAGCTAATTGGTTAAAAATTAATCATGCCAATTATTCTCTTGCCATCATATTCAAATCTTTAATTCTCTTATCTAGTAATAAAGGATCTTGTTTCAGGAACTATTAGAGAAAATTGGTGGAAACCTTTGTACGATTGTTCATTTAATTAACACATGGCATAACAGAGATTAACTTGTTCCTGGATCCATTTCACAGTGGAAGGGTCTGTCCATCCAGGTGTGGTCACATTCTTAGTCTTGCAGGCAGGGTAAGAAAAAAGCATTGTTTGTCTTGGTGGATCTAGGTCTTAGGCAGATAAAGGCCCATGCTTTGGGAGAGGCTGGGAATGGGGAGGTCAGAGAGACCTTAAGATTTCTTCAGTTCTGTATGTTAAAGTGCCATATTTTGAGGTATTAGTTTCTGAGTCCCAGTGTTAGGTAGATAGTGAGAGATTCCAGGTCTCCTATGGGTGAAAGTGGGCACTTTGCCTCGATGCAATTACCCTACCCCAATCCTCTCCATACCTGGGGAGGAAGAAATACCCTAGAATCTGTCAATCATAAAGCCAGCTGCAAAAGAATGCAGAGGACTCTCTAGCCCACATGTGAGCACAGCAGCATGGGTACCCTAGAGTCCAGAAATTGACCTAGAACAACCTGCATGTGTAGTAGTAATGCAACTTCCAACTGTCCAGTCAAAGTGGTTCCATGGTGACATCTGAGCCACTAAGGAGGTCCCAATCCCAGACTGTAAAACAAGATGCAGACCATAACCAATCTCTTTCCTGTGCCCTTCCTTTGGCTCTCCCTTTGCTGTGACAGTGGGTCAGGTCGTCATTTGTGGCCTATGTATCATGCTCTGTAAACCTATATCCTCCTCTTGCCCTATAATCCCATCTTTCTCTCCTCAATAAACCTCATTTTGTGCTTACCTTACTTTGTTGTTGTTGTTTTGTTGTTTTTTTTAATTTTCAACATGAATAAAAGAACAGTGAATTACTTTGGTGTGTCTGGTCATTCTTTGGCCATGAGCACAAGAACCGACATTTTCACACAGAAACCTGATACCAGCAGTTCTTAGATTCTACTCTATATGACCCTCACTCTTTTGCACTTAATTTTTGTTTCCCTTAAATTGGTGACATTTGTTCACAATGTCATATATACCATTATACTCATTATTTCATGTACATCTCACCAAAGAATATGAGAGGAAAAAGAAAATGATTTCTTAAAGTCTGAATGCTTTGAAAAGGTTTCCTTTGAAAATATTTTAAGATTCAGTTTATTTAAAAAAATATATTTGCAAATGAACTGTGAAAATGACAATTACAAAAGATAGAAAATTTCATGTGAACATCTAGAAGGAATATGCATTCATCTTGATTCATAAGTCTTTATGAAACCACCCTTTATAAAATTAATGTAGAGCCACAAGTTGGGAACTGCGGTAAAGGCCTAAATTCTGTAAAGTATAGTTATAGTTCAAATATAACCCCCATGGCTCCCTAGCTTGCTTTCCTACAATTGCTTACTGCTCAAGAGTCATGTAACTGGTGGTAATAAGATTTGCTGCTTTGTTAATGGCTACCATAGATGAAATCACCATTGTGAAATCTGAAGCTGGTCTTTGAGATATTTCCCAGTCCTTGCATTCCAGTGGACCAATTGGCCCAACCAGACCAGAGGCACATACCAAGGAACTGACTTAACTGATCTTGTCACCTCTACCTAAGAACTGACTCATCACAAGAAGGCAATTTCTACACTCCTACAATTTTACTCCCAATCCAACCAATCAGCAATACTGACTGCTTAGCACCTTGTACACCAAATTATACTTAAAAACCCTAGTCTACAAATTCTCAGGGAGATAGATTTGGGAAATTTCTCCCATATCCTCACTCAGCTAACCCACAGAAATTAAACTCTTTCTCCACTGAAACCCCTGGTGTCTCAGTGTGTCAGTTTCCTTCTGTGCAGTGGGCAATAGAATCCGGTTGGTTGGTAACATTTATGTTTTCATTTTATTTAAAAGAGATTGAAATAAACAATTACTAATAATGTCCATGGTTGTGTTTTGTGTGAGAAAACAATGCTGACCTGCCACATGGACCCATAGCCACTGAAATGACCTTGACCCTATATAAAAATATTACCAATAGCAACAAAAAATAAGCTATTTAACAATTGTATGATTATTGCCTTCAAAGTATGTTTTCTTAAATTAGGCCAATTATAGGATAAATTGTATCACAAGAGGAGGCCTTTAATGTATGAGATAATGACCTCATTATACACAGTAAAATAAGCACAATGTACAAATAGGCATTTTGATAAGGAAACTTATGTAAAGTGTCACATTCTATCTATTTACTTGTAAGTATATAGTGCATACACATAGACATGGCACTGATGGAAGATAAAATGGCAAGTAAGGAAGTATTTTTATCAACAATAGGGAGTTAAAAGTGCTCCTTGGATATGACTTATTGATTAGTATAATACTGAAAAAAGTGGACAGTTAAGGTTTAAAGAATAAATATGCTCATGAAAAATTATGAAAAAATTATGTCTGTTTCAGCTCTGACATGTAAAGAGCATAGATGTCATCAGTCTCTTGCTTTTATAACAAAAAATAAAAAAGCTGAAAAAAATGAAGATCAATGACTTTTCTTGAGCCCATTAAAAAACTAAAGTCCCACAGTAAAGTGCCACCCTGAAATCTGGAGAGACAGATGAAGCCAAAAAGTCACAACTAAGGTCTGCTTAAATGGAGCAGAAGCAACTGGAGCAATAAACTGTCAAGAACTCTGAAATGGTAATTTTGAAGAACATCTGAAGGCTGAGTATAGATTAGCTTGGAAGTAAGAAACTACTTGGAGCTATCAATAACTAATAACTTTCCAAAACAAAGTACTAGGCACAGATGAGTTCACTGATAAATTTTACCTAAATATTAAAGAAAGAAATGATACTAATTCTCTATAATTTATACCAGAAAATAGAAGCAATGGTATGTTTTTTAACTTAGTTTTTGAGGCCAGCATTACTCTAATACAAAAACTAGATAAAGCTATTACAAGAAATGAAAAGTATAGAACAATATCTCTTATGAATATAGATGTAAAAATCCTTAGCCAAATAATTACAAATTGTATCCTACAATATATAAAAAGAATTATATATCACAACCAAGTGGGATTTATTTCAGGTATGCAAGGCTGATTCAATATCTAAAAGTCAATATAATTAGTGACATAAACAGAAAAGAAAATAATCACCTGATAATATCAGTTAATTCAGAAAAAAACATTTAACAAAATTGAATCCACATTCATGTTAAAAATTCTAAGTAAACTGAGAATATAGGGGAACTTCCTCAACTTGATTAAAAAAAAATAGAAAAACTATTTAACATTTTACTTATTGAGGAGTTAAAGGACATGATTTCTCTAAGACTGTGAACAAGCCAAGGCTGTTCTCACTCAACACTCCTATCCAACATTGTCTGGAAGTCCTACATAGTATAATAAAACAAAACAAAAGCAAAGCTTATGCAAATTAGGAAGAAAAAAGTAATGCTGTTTTTATTCGAGATAATATGATTGTCTATGTAGAAAATCCCAAATAATCAACAAAAATTCTTAAAACTAATAAATGAATATCATAAGGTTAGATGATACAAGGATAATGTCCAAGACTCAATTGTTTTCCTTTATATCATCAACAATTAAAATTTAAAATAAAACAAAGAATATTTGCAATGTAACATCTTCCCCCCAATAAAATAAGAATTAAATATTTAAAAAATCATAGGATCTTTACACAGAACACTCAAAACTCTCTTGAAAGAAATCAAAGATTGAAATAAATGGAAATCTGTGTCATTCGTGGAGTAAAGGCTCAATCATATTAACATGTCAACTTGTTCCAATGAAACCTATAGAAACAATGTAATTCCAATACAAATCCTACAAGCTATGATGTACATATTGACAAACTGATCCTAAAGTTTATATAGAAAGGCAAAAGACCTAGATTAGCCCATGTAGCTGGCTATGTTACTTAACCGCTTTGTACCTATTTCCTCACATTTTATGTGGGATTAATCATAATAAATTTCTTACGATTTAATAATTAAATTTTAAAAAATACTTGGAACCTTAATGGAACATAGTAAACCTTAAGAGTACTACCTATTAATATCATTATCTGTAACATTATTTTTAAATTTATTTTTCATTTTAAAATGTTTGACTTATAGAAAAATTGTAAATATAGTAAGAAATTTCTCTTATACTTTTCACCAAGCTTCCCATAATGATATAGAGCATAACTATAGTACAATTATGAAAACTTGGAGATTAACATCGATACATCATTATTAACCAAACTACAAAACTAAATTTCTCCAGTTCTCATTACTGTCCTTTTCTGGCTATCACCACTGTTTTTCATTGACATGTCATTTTCATCTCCTCTAATCTCTGACAATATATTTTATTTGTTTGTTTGTATGATCCTGACACTTGTAGAATACTGACCAATTATTTTGTATAATGTCTCTTACTTAGGGTTTCTTTGATGTCTTCTAATGATTAGATTGAGCATGTATTTTTGACAAGAATAAAATAGTAGTAATGTGATAATTTTCTCAGTCCATCACATCAAGAGAAAAATGGTGTTTGTCCCATTGCTGATGTTAACTTTGATCACCCAGTACATGTGCTGTCTGCCGGGTTTCCTCTCATAATGTTACTAATTTTTTCTTTTAATTAATATTTTTATGGGAGATACTTTAATTATTAATTAAAGGAGAAAATAGTAAATACACAGGAAAAGGGGAAGTCTGAGATGAAATTAGTATGAAATGGGTTAAATTTTAGAACCCTGAGACGTTTGCAAGTTAGTTGATTTGATGTTTATTATAGCAGTTGCTATTTATTCACATATTTATGCAAAGATGGCTCCTTATGAGTCACACATTTTGCTGGTCTATGGAGACATGATGAGCATAAAAATGTTTACAAAGTCAGGGTCAAGGAGCTTGTAGGCTATTGTAGAAGATAGATATGTATTCAAAAATTAATGCAAATAAATGTAAAGTTGCAAAACAGCACATAATTTGAATAGCAAATAAGTACTTTATATACTAAAGAGAAGAGACATATAATGTTTCTAAGAAAGAGTTGTAACTTAAAGATACAAGAGACATCTTCCCTGAAGTAATAATAATCAAAATAAAAGACAAATGATGAATAAATCTTAATTAGGTGAGGATATTAAAAAAATCAGAACACAAATCACATGAACAGTATGATTTAACTTTCTGTAGCTAAGTAACAGAAAAATATATCTTATATGTAATTCCATATTACATATATAGATGGTATATATGGTTTTATAGAAAAAGAAGCAATATAAGCAAAATATTTTAGAGAGAGTAATTAGAAGAACTCAAAACAAAATCACTCTCTAATTAGAAGAAAAACTAAAAATTCATTTCTGATTAAAAACTTGCAAATTGAAAATATTCTTCAACAATATGAACAATATTTTTATATATGGTAATATCTATCATTAACACCATAAGAAAAATCACTCATTCTCACAATGGTAAATTATGCTAATAATATAAGACAAATATAAAAGGAAGTGTGTGTGTGTGTATATATATATATATATAAGTTTATATATATACACATATATATAAGTTGAATTGACAATAGTATCATTATTGATAGCTGGTGCGATGACACAATTGTCTTTTGGTATCCTTATCTCTGATAATAGCTGCTTCTCAGAGAAAGTGAAAACAAAGAGACGAATAGAAACCTGCAGAAAGGTGACCAGAGTCAAAACCCATATTCCACTCTCAACAGCCTCCCTAAGTATAATATTATAGATAATCATTAATATAACTTATTTTTCATGATTCAAAACTGATATAAAAATGATACAAAATAGCAAAAATAAAAAGTGCTAAAAACATATATGGGTTAACAAATAAAACAAATTTAAAAGCATTATATTTTCTAATGGAAAGTCTCTTTAAAGAATATCAGTTATTCTTTCCTAACTTATGGAAACTTATTTTTCAATAAATTTTGTAAGCATTATTTTGAGATCATACCAAAAACATTCTAAAATGTATCAATGATGTTAGAGAAAGAATAGCTGAAAAAATTTCAAAGTTAAGGAAAACAAAGGGAAACTTGTCTTGATATACTTTAAAACATTATAAATCTACCTTATATAAACATCTAGATCTTAAACCAAACAATGGACAATTCAATTTAAACACAAACATGAGAAACACTTAAGTCCACATAATTTTTGCAGAAAATTGCTAGTATCGCAAATTATTGAAAAAATGGGGATTATTTAAAAATTGCTGATAAAGAAAAAAAGAGTATTCTAACAAACAAACATAATGTTAATTCCAAGCCACCATTGCATGAGCATAAGACAAATAAAGAATGTGAATGAATAAATTGTCTGATCTCAGGATTCAGATATGTCTTATATATCAAACAATTAAAATAAATCAAACAATTAAATAAAAAAGAACAATATATTTTACTTTGTTTTAGATTTTGTACAAGATAATAAAAAGCAAAATAAAATACAAATAACAAATTGATAAAGAACCACAACTATAATAGCCTAAATCAACACTCTAGGAAATTCTAATAAATAATGCAACTGATTTTCCATGAGAAATGTCACGATCAAAAAATCCACAAGAATTGTAATAGCTAATAGCATATTACAAAAAATTCCAAATTACCCTTGATCAAAACACATTATATTAATAGTTTACATGGAATGACATTGTTCTGATATATATGATAGTACCGATTAAGTGACATTTTTATCTTGCCTAATGGAGAAAATGTTTTAGAAAATAATATACAGTGTTCACAAAGGTATAATACAATGTCCAGGTTTATAGCCTAGTGATAGCAAAGTAAAGCACTACAATTTGCCTGTAGTGCAGTTTTATATTTATCAAGATCTCATGTAAAATACAAATCCCTTTACAGATTAATTCTAAATATTTAAGCTAAGAAAATAATTAAGATCCAACTACTTAGTCATATAAAAGAATGCTCATCCCAGTGCTATATTTAATAGCAAAGATATTAGAAAAAGTAAAATTATTTAGTAATGGTATAAAATAGTTAAGGTAGAAAAATACCTAGTAATGGAGGAATGTTTATTTAAACCATAATTTAATGTATCCACACAATTTTATATTAAAGTGATTTTTAAAATGAAAGTAAATATTTACTTAGAATGCTAAAAACATGTTACTAATTTTATAAGGTTAAAAATACCACAAACATAAAATTCAGAAAAATAAAATATTTTTGGATCCAGCAATCCCACTGCCAGCTAGATTTATACCCAAAGAAAAGCAGTGATTTTATCAAAAAGACACCTACACTAGAAAGTTTTTTGCAGTACAATTCACAATTGTAAAGATGTGGAACCAACCGAAGTGCCCATCAATTCTTGAGTAGATAAAGAAAATGTGGTGTATATATAGATATTTACCATGGAGTACTACTCAGCCATAAAAAAGAATGGAATAATGTCTTTTGCAGAAACTTGGATGGAACTGGAGATCATTATCTTAAGTGAAATATTTCAGGAATGGAAAACCAAAGACCATGTGTTCTCATGAATAAGTAGGAGCTAAACAATGGGTACACACGGGCACAAAGAGATGTAAAGGCCATTTGAAACCAAGAAGCAGGAGGTTGGAAGGGGAACTTTGAGACAAAACTTATCTATTGGGTACAGTGAATGAACACTATTCTGGTGATGAGCACACCAAAAGCCTTGACTTAAACATTATACGAGGTACCCATGTAACAAAAACATTTGTACCTCTTTAATATTTTGAAATTGAAAAATTATGTTTTCCTGACCAAAAAAAAAAGAAAAACAATATTTTATTAATTAGGTGACTAATGTTTTTGATAAAATAATGTGACACAGTGTTTCATGAAAGGGAATGTTGATTATAAATGATGTTAAATTCAAATAAGTTCCATTACTATGCTATTGAATCTAAATTATAGAATATATGTATTTATAGATAAAAAGTATTTTTTGTATGATCATATATTGAAAGGTAGATGTATTGAACAATCTTATTTACAGTAGGTTTCCTGAAGTAGTTAAGGTACTATTGATCAAATTTCCTTTGTGTGTTTATGTATTTCTAACTTTTTTATGATGAATTTTTCTAATTTTCTTATAATAAATATTTATTATTTTTATGATCTCAAAATATAAACAGCATCTTCTAATAAAATGCTTTAGTCTTATTTCTTTCAATTGTGTTCACCAAGGGTGAAGAGAAAAAAGACAACTAGAACCACAAAGTTTAAATCTTTATCTTCTTTCTCCACATAATCTTCAAATATTTTGACATGATTCTCAGGTGTTTGCTAAAGCAATTCTGAACAGAGAAATACAACAGTAGGTAAAATCCTTGAAATAACACTCAGACTGCCTCAATGACCTTGCCTGGGTCCTTTGACTTCCCTGCAGAAGAAAGGAAAGGTGTACTTAGAGCAATTTCACATAGGAATAATCTATTGAGATTCCAAATTTTAAAAGTACATAAATAAGTCTTGACTTCCAATATCCTTCTAAATACTGCCTAGAACAGAAGACCAATATTTGACCAGTATCCAGGATATATATTTCCACCTAGTATGAAACTTCTAACGAAGAGTGCATTGTATTACAAGATCGTAGATAATTTCAGCACCCTGTCCCAAATCAATGTGTACAAGGGCTTAATAACTTCTGCTTCCACCAAAAACAAATTAATGCAGAATCAGGAACCTTGCTAAATCAGGACCCCACTGCCACAGTTGCAGGCTCTAGAATCACACCGTCTCTAATACCTGTGCTACAATAAAATGGAATATTAGTGGTATAGAAAATAACAATTATTTCTTGCCAGGTTTAAATGTATATATATACATGTAAAATGACAATGCATAATAACCATGATAGGGTGCATTAGAATAAAGCAATTATGTTGCCTCCATGTAGATCTATATTATTCCTCTATGTAATATATGCATAATTCATTACTACCACTGATTGAGAGCATAATTTTATTCCTTTCCAAAGACTCTTATATGAATATAGTCTACCATAGACAAATGAAAGGAATATTTAAATATAAAAGAGACTGTCCAAAGTGTTAATAAAAAAAATTAAACTTTCTAAATTAAATATCAAATGGAAAGCTCAGCCAAGCACAGTAGCTCAAGCCTGTAATCCCAGCACTTTGGGAGGCTGAGACAAGGGAATTACTTGAGGCCAGGGGTTTGAGACCAGCCAGAGCAAGAGTTAGACCCTATCTCTATATAAAATAGAAAAAATTAATCAGGTGTGGTGGCACACAAATGTAGTTCCAGCTACTAGGGAGGCTGAATCAGGAGGATGGCTTGAGCCCTTCAGTTGGAGGTTTCAGTGAAATATTATTGATCATGCCACTGTACTCCAGCCTGGAAGAAAGAGTGAGACTCTGCCTCAAAAAAACAAAAATAAATAAAAAAAATAAATAAAAGCTTAATAACCTTCAACTAAACTTCATTTTATCCAAGTTTAATCTATTAGATTATATAAAAATAGTGATAAAATAAAAATGTATATTTGTCATTGTTCAAAATAAAAACTCTCCTCTTAAATCACTTTATGATTCATATAATTTTAAACCAAAACATTATATAATATGCATGATTGCTTTAGCATACTTATAAAATAACATTATATATGTTTAAAATATTCTAATTTTATTAACAAAAATATTGAGGCTTACTATAGAATTTTAAGAATTTTGCTATCACAAATAATTAATATATAGTTTTATGGTTTATATACTGTGGAAAAATAAATCTTCTATGGCTGTCTCTGTGTTTCTACACAAGTCTCAGTCTCTTGAGTAATAGAAATGTGTACACTATAAAGAAAGAGAATGCTTGCTTTCACTTCCCCTAGAGACATTTTACCTTTCACATACCATGAGATTCAGATTTGCGGCCTACTGGTTAATCGTTTCCATCCAGAGAACTTTCTCTGATCTCTTCAAGAGCCCAGAGGTTACATTCCTGGGTAGGCACTAGGTTAAGGCATTATTTCCCTTCCAAAGAAATTCTCTCAGAGGGGAGGGGAGGAAATGATCTCTTTCCATTTTATAAATAATATTTTCCCAACTTTGGCCCACAGTGTGAGCTCATGATGTATGCAGAATATTTTTTTTAAATCTGGCTTTCAATAATGTTGCTGCTCAGGGTTTTTGGGCATGGGAGGACAGATACTATGATGTAACTTTGAAGGGAGGTTGATTGTGCTATGAGCATAATAAAGCTCTTTACTCTGACCCAAGTTCATGTACTTGATATATGCTGTACAAATGGGGTAATATCTCAGGCGTTTCACATTTTCTGACTTACATATTTAAATATTTTTTCAATATTTATTTAAATAGAGTCATTAGTTAATAGGGAAACCATGAACATAAAATAGTCTACTTGCAATCTTTGGATGTTCTTAAAAGTTATTTTTTTCCCAAGTTGTAACCTTTCCAGTTGTGCTTAAACACAGTTTTATGACATATGAGAGTCTTGAAAGATAAAAGTTGATAATGGGCATTTGGGGGATTTCTTAACTATTATAGCATAAAAAGAAGCAGCATAATTTATGAGGGCTCAAGCTCCATTTGCAAGTTGTAGTCAAGAAATTATATCCCACAATCATTAGATAGCTTTTGTTATTAATAGGAAGCCAAACAAATTAGTAATATTTTGCTAACATTTTTCAAATATTCTGAATTACTTTTCAGAGGACTCTAATATCAAAACATCTATGATTTATTTTGTTGGTAGAGCAGGATGGGAAATCCATCAAGGACAAAGAGAAATTTTTTAAACTAGAAATGTTAAAAAAATGCTTGGTATGAAAACAGCTGTAATCATGCAGTAAATTCAGTCTTCTGCAATATAAAAAGGTTACATTCACTTCTTTAGCTGTGAATATTAATGAAATAAGCCGCAGTACTATAATTCTGATTACTTAAAACACCTGAATATCGATAGGATTAGTTCTGATAATACAGCAAATAGAGATCTCCACAAATAACGTATTTCAAAGTTACAAATAGCAGGTAACCCTTGAAATTTACTCACATAACCTAAAATTAAAGTTCTAGCTTTTGGCGGGGCACAGTGGCTCACGCCTGTAATCCTAGCACTCTAGGAGGGCAAGGTGGGAGGATTGCTCAAGGTCAGGAATTTGAGACCAGCCTGAGCAAGAGCGAGACCCCGTCTCTACTAAAAATAGAAAGAAATTAGCTGGACAACTATATATATACATATAAAATTAGCCAGGCATGGTGCCATATGCCTGTAGTCCCAGCTACTTGGGAGGCTGAGGCAATAGGATCGCTTGAGCCCAGGAGTTTGAGGTTGCTGTGAGCTAGGCTGACGCCATGGCACTCTAACCCAGGTGACAGAGTGAGACTGTCACACTCTGTCAGAATAAAATTAGCAGCTGTTTAAAAAAAAAAAAAAAAGTTCTAGTTTTACTTACATTTTAAAACTGTATTTCCAGCTTTTGCATTTCATATTCTATGGTACCATGATAAATGCAAGTCATAATCACTTCTAAAGGAATCAATGATCCAGTAAGTTTGATACTACAAACTTACTGTGTAAATCTAACTATAATATATCAACTTGCATATTTAATTTGATACTAGAAAAACTGTAGATCATTATAACTCTTTTAAATACATTTCCATGTTCTTATGACCACAGAATTAAATTCTAAAATTGAGAAGTTATATTTAATGTAATTTTAAGCATGCTTTACAATATAATCTTTGAGAACTAAAACTCTTTTTATGACCAAGTGGAAAGATATGCTAGTGTAGCACAGATGAAAATGGTATGATGTTCTCATTTACCTATAGAGTTAATTAATTAATCCTGCCATGAATATTTAAAGTATATAATTACCAACTCTGATTTACAATTTACACAATCATTAATAATATGTTGTTTATTCCATTATAGGTACATTGTATGTATAATTTGCAAAATACCTTTTGTCTAGGTCAGAATTATGAAATTAATTATTAATATTAAGACATTTCTAATTTTTAAAAAGACTTCCCTGTATTTCCAACCTCCTCTTCCTCCACTCCCATTATCTCTTCTACTTTCTCTAAAGAGATTTTTGTTCACATCATTCCTCTGATACATTTCTTGTTAGCTGAACTTCACGTTGCCAAATCTAATGGTCATTTCAATAAACTTACCTCTGTATATCATTCAGGACTGCTTGATATAACTATCTCTTCTTTCTTAAAATACTTGGTTTCTTTGACACTGCTCTCTCCTGACTTTTATTTCTCATCACTGGTCACACTTTCTTTCTCCCTTAGTGTGCCTCATCCTCTTCATCCTATCCCTAAATGTGACAATACCCTGAGATTCTGTCCTGGATTGTTTTCTCTTCTTAATCTACACAGTGTTTTCAGAACATTCATCCTAAATATTAATCTGTATGCTTATGAATCCTTATGAATCCATTTATTTCTCCAATTATAAATTCATCTTTGAATTCTAGGTTTGAATATTGGAATATTGCTATGGTCTGAATGCTCATGTCCCTCCAAAATTCCTGTTGAAACCTAGTCTCCATCCTGGAGGGTTTAAGAAATGGAGCTTTTAGGAGGTGATTAAATCACAAGGCTGCCACTTTCATGAATAGAATTAGCGCTCTTCTAAAAGTGATTGAAAGAGCTTCCTGGTTCCTTCTATCACATGAGGACATAGTAACAAGGTGCTAGATATAAGGAACAGGCCTTCGCCAGACACCAAATCTGATGGTAACTTGATCTTAGAATTCCCAGCCTCCAGCAACAAATTTATATTGTTTATAAATTACCCAGCCTAAGATATTTTGTTATAGCAGCCTGATAAATTAAGCCCAATAACCAAATGCTATTTATCTAAGTAGGCAGATTGACCCTGTCCAAATCTACTCCTCTCAATCTCTTAGACTTCTCAATCCTTGCCACTATCATCCCTTTCTTGTTAGAATAAAATTAGCAGCTGTTTAAATCTTCCATTTCATCTCTCTTTTCCAAGTACTCCATACTCAAATCCTGTGAACTCTACATCTACAACATAACCAAATTCCACATTTCTCTGTATGTTATGCTACTCACTAGCCCAAGTAATCCTTGTCTCTCACCTGAACAAGTACAATGACCCCTAAGTCATTTCTCTGAATTAATCCTTCCCAAATACTTTCTGCATGAAGAAAATAAAATATTCCTTAAAAAACATAGATTGGATAAAGTTGGGATGGTTAATGGAAACAAAAATATAGTTAGAATGAACAATATTTGATAGCAAAACAAAGTGATTATAGTCCACAATAAGTTAAGGTATACTTTTAAATAAATAAAAGAATGGAATTTGAATGCTCCTAACACAAAGAAATGATGGATTACCTTGGTGATGGATTACCAATTACCTTGATAATATTATTGTACATTGTATGCCTATATCAAAACATCACATGTATCCTATAAATACATATAACTATTAGGTACTGGTAATAATTAAAAATAAGGAAAATTAAAAATAAAAGTTAAAAAATATATGGATTTGATTTGTCAATCCAGGCTTGAAAATTTTAGATAACTTATTATCTCACTTAAAAAAACATGGAATGCAAAGACCACCTGCATGGGCTTTCAGTAGCATTTCTCACAACATGCACCATTACTCTCCCCTTCACAAACTACCATCCAGCCACTATATTTTTGTTTTCTATTTGAAAAACATGTCAAACTCATTCCTATCTTGGAATTTTTGCATTGTTTCTTCTTCTTAGGAAGTCTTTCCTTTGATTTTGTTGTAGATTGCTCCATTTATTATTAAATCTTTAGTTCCATATACTCTTCTCAAAGTAACCTTCCTTTAACATCCAATGTCCAAAATATGATGCCCACTCTAAGTCTCAATCTGTATCATATTGTTCCTTTTGACTTCTATTATCTGAAGCCATCTTGATGCTTTCTTAAATGCTTACTGTTTACTTCTTTGCTTTCTCTCACCCATACTAATGTTTTCTGCTTTGGGAAAGCAAAGGCCATGGGTATCTGTCAAGGCTGTGTCACAGCATGTAAACATAGTAGAAGATCAAAAATCTTTGTTAAATTAATGGAACGAGTCCTTGAATTTTTAAAGAAGGCAGAAGTATGTAATTTAAAAGGACTACCAGGATTTTTATTTTAAAAGAAATGCTTGTATTAGTAATTGGTAAGATAAAAGTTTTAGTGAAAAGCCAAAGAATGAGAAATATAATTCAGAGGAAAAGTTGAACTGTTTTTAATAAGATAAAGAATTATATCTTTGTTTCTATGGAAATATCTGTAATTGCTGTATAGCCTCAATATTAAAAATTTAAATTCTTAAAATAAAGCATGCAATAAATAATTTGAATACATTAATGACCATTACTAATGTGCCCCTTCATTGTTTCTTTTTCTTATGCTTTCCTTCTCAGCTAAATTCCCCTCATTACACCTTGTTCTATTTTTATTTGTTTATTGACCGATCCCTCAACTCGACAATAAACTCTATTAAGGATATTAGCATATACTCTGGTTTACACTATTGAAGTACAATGAAACACAGAGCTACAACTAAAAATTGCTCAAAAAATGATTGTTGAATAAGTGAATGAATAAAAAAGTGATTATAGGCCTGAAATACTTAGTATCTCATCATCATTTGTCATTGACATCTTAATTTTACAAGGCCCAGCACTAATTTCATAAACTTTTGACTGAATAGAAGTAATTTCTCCTTTTACTGAATATTTATGGGTTTTGCATGTGCCTTTTTTGGAAGCACATATAATATTTCTATATCTTTGTCAATATCTAGCACAATAATTAGTGTGTTATTTCTGTGGTGGCAAGAATTCACATGCCCATCGTGGAACCTTATACAGGCATTAGTGTGTTGAAATAATTAGCCAAGTGAGTTCACTATCACAGAAGAAGTTTAAATAAAGAATGAGTAAATGATTTGGTCAAGTCATCCAATTTGTAAATGCTATGAAGTGTTACCTACATACAGGATTTCTGACTCCTATTTGCTGCCTCTCGAGTGGCCACACTTCTGCCAACAGTGACTTAAAGTGCAGTGATAAATCAAGATGTTGATTTATTCTGACAACTGTCCTTAAATACCAGTCTTGCCAATATTGAATCCCTTAATATAGTACTCCAAAAGAGAAAATAAAGAAGGCAAACACTCGCTTGTCTGGTTTTCAGGAATTATTTGATGAAATTGCCCATTAGAACCGTATAGCAATGGTTTCTGTCCTTGGACAGATTCCCCTTAACTCAGTGAGATTCCTAGCCTTTGACTGGGAGAACTGGGACACCTTTTGCTTAGACAAAGCTTCTCTTCCATGTCAACAGGATTGATTCACCTACAAGGGCACTCTATTGTATAAGTAGCAGTAATATTTTTGGAAAATATTCCAGAGGAGCCATGGAGAGAAAGGATACCTCAAGGTCAAAGGGTACAATATTTTAGTTAGACAGGAGCAATAAGTTTTAGAGATCTCTTGCACAGAATAGTGACTATCACTAATAATAGTGTACTGTATATTTCAAAATCACTAAAAGAATAGATTTTTAAATGTTCTTATAATGAAAAATGGTATGTGAGGTTATGACTATGTTAATTAGCCTAATCTAATAATTCCATAATATAAACCTATCAAACTTTACCACATAAATATATATAATTAATGTCAATTGAAAAATTTTTAAAAAAGCAAACAAACAAACAAAACAAACTGGTCTACTTTGTAAAGAAAGCAGGTGGTCTTTTGGCCTAGAAAACAAAAGGAATATTTTTGTAGAATAAATTGAAAAGAAGCCTATTCTTCTAGAACTTTTGTATAATATAATTAATTGAATTAGCTCAGGAAAAGTCTAAAGAATGGAGTTAGATGAAAACAAAAACTAAGATGATGCAAGAACTAAAACTATTACTGAAAACTTTTATGAAACAAGTTGGTGTTCTAATTTTTTTTCCAACATTATTGAATTACTACACATAAGGTGTTTGGAAACTTTTTCTGTGAAGGGCCAGATAGTAAATATTTCAGACCTGCAGGCCATATGTTATCTGTTGCAACTGCTCAACTTTGCCTGTTGCAACAAAAAAAGTAGCAACAGACAATATGAAAATGAATGGCTGTGACTATGTTCCAAATAAACTTTATCATTTTATCTATCAAAATATGCAGCAGACTAGTTTTGACCAGCAGATGGTGGTTTGCTGACCACTGCTTCAGACAATTATGATAATTATGCTTTTTTTCAAAATTTTAAATTTGTTGCTTAAATTATTACACAATTTATTGCTGTTTAATAATCTTGAATCATGTTTAAGTTACTTATATTCAACAGAAAGAGGAAAATTTTGTCCCAATGAAGAGGGTGATAGTTATGATAGACAGTAAAGTAGGATGTATGTTCATTAACTGAATATATGTCCACTCTTACTAATAGTAGTTTAACCCTGAGAAAAACAAGAGAAGCATGTGGCAAATCTATATACAGTGGCTTATACTCCATTTAGTCCTGAATTTGTTCTATATGAAGTAAACATTCTGTATAAATTGTGGGCAGTTGAAAATTTTATATATATTCTGATTAATATTAATCACTTATTGTACAAAAGCATAAATTGGATCCTTTCTGCTTCCTAACTTTTTTATATACTATTTTCTCTCTCTGGATTTCAATTACTTCAGTCCTTTCTATAAAAACAGCTACACCACAATCATATTAACAACAAAATAGAAAATAGGAGTCCCAGCTGAATGACAATTGCATTGACATTGATATCCTATCCTACCTCCATCCTTTCTGTCAGCTCTCTGGCCTTCAGAGAGAACCTTCATGGCTTCAGAGCAGCTCTCCACCCTCAGTTGTGCCATTATTTTGTTGCGTTTCCCTTTATAAAAGTATCTTATCTATTTGTTTAATTGTTTGTTGTTTACTCTCCCTCAAATAAAATGTAAGTTTCAAAAAAGGTTACTGTTCGTATTGTTCAAAGTGGTATTTTTATTGGCTGGTATGTGATAGGTATTTAAAGGAAAATTGTGAACTCTCTGAAAGCAGTCATTGTCTACTTTCCTTTCACCTTAACATCCATTACAGGTAAGCTATTTATTGTGGAAGACCTAAATATTGCTCACTTTGGATTGGTTAGAAATGGCTTGAATTTTCTTACATCTTTTTAGTAATGAATTTTGAATACAGTAAGGCTGGACAAAAGAATATCCTTTATCTTTATAGATTAGATGTCCTTTAGGCTAATGGATAATTTGAAGACACAGAAATTCACCTGTTGTGGTTAACATGCAACCTTACCATCCAAGCTTTTGGCTGTCTTCCAAATTCATGTTAGTGTTCCAGCATGAATTTCCAACTTCTGCTGATCCATTTGGAAGAACAAAGAGAAAATCAAATTGGTTTCAGCTTGAGTGCCAATCCTCATGGATTGGTAGCGGCTGTTTAGAGCATTAAGGTGAGAAATATTCTGAAGCTACATTTGGGTTCAGCTGGAGAGAGTTGTGCCCTGGAGGATTAGTGATGTTTGGAGAAGAGAGATTGAGCAGTGATATGCATATCGAATATTTCACATCTTTTAGAAGGAGGCATAGATGTGTTAGTCTAAAAGCACTTTTCAAAAAGCAAGTATATTACTATTGTTTAAATAACACCAGTGCTTTCCCTTTTACATGCAAATGGATATTTACTTTGTTCTTTCCATTCTTTCTCTTTTCTGTTAGAATAGAGATGTCTAATATACCTTAGTCTTACATTAGTTATTAATATGATTATCTCATTTGATCAAATTCTTAAACTCAAACAACCATAGATTAAAAACTTAATGAACTATGTCTTTCAATTCTATTCTGTGTTAAATTTTAAATAGTTATCTAATAGTTACAGGAAAAACAAATATTAGCTGATGAAATATTAAGAACATACTAGACAATATGAAAACATAATTGAATATGAATGAAAATGACATTAATATCAGATAATATGTGGACATTTTTACTAACATTCCAATATTTATTGTGTATGGCAATGTTTTAATGGCCATCTGCTCAATATCCAAAGTGTTGCTTGCCATTAAGACACTAATTCACTATCAAGTGCAGAAAAAAAGTGAATTCATACATCTTGTCCCAACCATGTTCTTACATTAGAAAATATGAAATAAAAATTTCTCTCAGGAGGTGTAAGTGAAATGTGATCATTGTGAGAGTTATCTTCGATAGTAAAAATTTTGATTCCATTTATATCGCTTTATTTCCATGCCACTGGGTATGAAATTTGTGATATTGAGTTTGGAGTTTATTAAGTCCAGTATGAGAGATAGTGTGAAGTGATTAAGCAAAGTCCTGTGTGTGGAATATTTTGGAAATACAGATCTAGGATGGTGGCACAACAACAAAAGATCACTATCATTTAAATCCACTGGCTGAGTTTTGGGTCAGGTAATAAAAATATCTGGATTAGAGTGAGCCTGTAAGCTAATTATTCCAGTTATCATTTGCTTGAATTCCCTCATGAACATCACCATTAAATTATCTTCTATCTAAAGTTTATAGACTTTAACCTCAAGACTACTTTATTAAACCAACCAAAGATAAATCCAAGTTATTGGAAATAACATCACTACAAGTTCACAAAATGGGACATTTTTAAAATAAAAAAAAGTTAAAATGAATATAAGACCGGGCATCTTCCAAAAAAAAAAATAGTTGGCAAATATTTGTGGGATACCATGCACACAGACCCACACAGACACAAATAGACACACACATATAAATACACACACCACATTTGTTCTATTTTGTCTTCATCGGTGAAAATTTTATTTCAAGCATACTTCTTTGAAGGCTGGAATCTGTAAACTATTGAGGTACTCTGAAATAGTGTCGATCATATTTGCATAATTCAGAGGGTTAAAAATTTCTCTCATATGTTAGGGTAAAATATAACTTCTTATAACTGCAGAAAACTCCAAGTTCTACCTTTTTGAATTCCACAACATTAATTCAATGTATCTTCTATGTAAAATTTATCAAATGTTTGAGGATATATATAATATTTCCTTCATTTCATTCTCTGAGTTATACTCTCCAATTCCCTAAGTACTTTCTGATCTTTCGTCACCATGATCATACTCCATGAACACATCCAAATCTTTTGTTCAATGTCTCTCCTAAAATGTGATGCTTATAAAAGCATACATTTGATGGCAAGAAAAGATATCTGCAATTTAAGTATATGTCATTTTGGTAATATACTCCAAACAAATCCACCTTCTCTCAAGTATTACACAAATTCAACATAAGGAACGTATTTATGGAGCATAGTCTGAAGGGTATGCAGTCCATACACTAAGTGACTCTAAAATCTATTTTTGGATTAAATCAGACAATTAGGAAATTCCCAAAGGCTTATCTTAACTACCTTGTGCTTTGGCCATGACAGAATCAGATTAAATTGAAGAACATTAAAACAAACAGTCCTTGGAAATTTGTTGTTCTTTTTTTCCTTATTGTAGTTAAAAATGTTTGTCATTATATCATCTGACCTGTGCATTGAAGAACAGGAGAAAATAGTTTCATCTTTTTCTCTTCTGTTTTTCATGAACTGTCTGTTTCAGTTGTTCAGTATTGCTGCTTAAAATCCTACTCTAACATGTAGTAACTTTAAATAGCAATGGTTCATTTTTTCTTACAACTCTATGAGTTGGTTGGACAATTCTTGGCTCATTTTATCTGGTTCACTTATGCAGCTGCATTCATTTGACATCATAACTGGGGTTAGGGATCCAAAGATCTCATTCACTTTCAACCAGTGAGTGTGGCTGTTTACCTTGGGCACCTTAGATTTCCTCTTTGGGTTCTCACCCACCAACAGGCCAGAATGACTTCTTCACAGCTAGTGGAATCAAGTTCTAAGAGGTCCAAGGTGGAGCCTGTAAGACATCTCAAGGATGGTCTGGAGCTTGCCCTGTGCCATTTTTTCACATCTCATTAGCCAGAAAATATCACAGGACAGTTCAGAGTTAAGGGGAGAGAAAATGGGCTTTACTTCTTGATTAGAAAGCAGTAAAACCTCATTCCCAGTGAGAATGATACAAATTATTGCAGTCATCTTTGACAACAATTTGTCATACTGCCACTAATGACCAGTGGATCTGGAATGTCATTGTGATAGAACAAAAGCAGCAAGGACAATCAAAAGAAGTTGTCATGCTTCTAGAAGTGAAAAGGTTTTAAAAGAAATAGGTAAAAGGAAGTCTGGAGGGAAAAATTAAAACATCCAAAGGATGGCAATATGCATTATAGACATTCCTATAGAGAGTCTATTTGTTTTCACTGGGATCACACAAGTCGCAACTACAGAAAGGAGGCATTCTGAAGTCAAATCTTATGGAAAGCTAATTGTTCTTCATTAGAAATGTTTGAGCAAAATCTATATTTGGGAAATTTTTTCTCCAAGTATGGACATTCTTAGTTTAAGCAACATAAAAACTAAAAAATAAAGTATTATTTAGTGAAATTCACAGCACTCATTTCAAAGAAAACCAAAAGCTAAACAAATAAAATAAAAAATCCTTAACAACTATTGCAATTTAAAATATAAAAGAATATTTGTTTATTCTTATTTAAAATCTATAACTATTCTGAAAAGTAAATCTTACTACCCCTGTTTTAAAGATGAGAAAACTGAAATTAGGTTACAGCCAAGAACCTGGTTTGTCTTATACTACATGAGCTAAAGCAAAGAGGAAATTTGATTTCAGACAGAATTGAGAATATGAAGAATATGGACCCTCCTAAGGTTGCTTTTCCTTCAGCTGACACTGAACTAGCAGTCAGTGTAGGAGACAGCCATGCAACCACACACAAGGATACCAGGGAGGGAATGCAGTTTCTCACACTGACTATTGTCTGAAGTCAAGTAGTCAGCGTGAAGTTTGAGGACTCTCTGAGTTGAAAGAACCAAGTAACTGCAGGTTCACTGCTTTCGTTAACAATAATTGGCAAAGAGGCCATATCAGCTCTCAAGAATCCACAAAAGAGCATTCTTCTTATGCATGTTATACTCTTCTGGGTTCTATAACTGTTATGGTGGGAACTTGTAGGGTGGGATGAGAAAGAATTCTCAATTCCAGTATTAGGATAGGTTTGATGCCAAAGTTTATTTTACTTTCCAAGACAGGATAGGGCACAGCATGAAAGAAAGAAAGAAGGAATGCCGGCACCTAGGATGAGTGGCTAGAGCTTTCATTGTTGCAGAGTGATAACAGGAGGCTTTTGTTTGTTTTTGTTTTTGTTTTCTCTGCTAGACTGGCTTTATTGGATTTCTCAGAATGTGGTCTGGCCAATGTGGAGGATTCTGTCTGCTCAGTACTGTTCTAGTTCTATAAAGCAAGCTCTTAAAAAAACAACTTAAGCCACAGGTTTAAGCAAACAAAAGGACGCTGTGTGCAGTAATTTGTCTTTTCAATCACTAGGTTTTAAATTCTGTATAACTATATACTTTTAAATATATATACTTTAAACATACTTTTTCTAAAACATTAAATTGTTTTCCAGTGGAAAGTTCTATAATTTGTAAATCCCCACCTAACTTTGAATTTAAATTTATTTCTATAAGAGACATTGCATCCCAAATAATGGTGACATATCTAATTATATAGCACCTCTGTGTCATGTTAATAAATTCTATAACAAATATGCTCACTGGAAAATAATAATAATCTGTTAATAAAAATAATCTGTTAAGATTATCTAGTATATTTAGAGAATTTTTCCCCTTAGAATCATGCTTTAAAATTATTTGTAGGGAATATTAGGTATTAAAATATTTTTCAGTGAGAGTGAGAAAACAATAAATTTGGAAATATTTATATGACATCTTAGATCAAGATGACCGTTATTTTCCCAGGGCACTCAAATCTAAAAATATGACCAAAAGCGCAAACACTGACCTTTTCTAGTTATGAACACACAAATTAAAAACTTCCTTATTTTTGATTCTTTGCTTTTTGGACCATCTCCAGGGAAGCTCTGCTTCACTACAGATTGAGTGAATCAGTCTGTGGCCCTCGAGACTATTTGTCTCTATAGAGCTTTACTCATTCATCCTCAAAGGTACCTTTCCCTTCACAGCTACACAACCACGAAGTTTTTATACAGAGATGGAATTAATCATGTATTTGCCATACTAGAGACAAAATAAGTCACTTGATACAGTGGAGCACGCTGTTAGCTGTAAGTTCATTTCAATAGAGTTTTACATTGTGAGGTTAGTTTATGTGCTTCTAGGAGACAGGCAGAATTGATGGTAAGGTAAATTATTTTAATTTTCAAATTGCACAATATAGCACTCAACTTCAAAAACACATTTTAAAGTAATTGTACTCTAGTGAGAAGGTAATGTGATATAGTGACAACATTTATTATATTTCTATCAGGAGTTCTAATGCATTTTCTTGCATCCAGTCCTGAGCTATTTAAAGTAATATAGGTATTCATACTTAGATGGGTTACAATTCATTTTAAATAATTAAAACTTTATTGCAATCTTAAGTTCTATTCTCAGCAATTTAAATTATTTAGTATTTTATATCAATTGTTTTATCTAGAAAATTACTTTTTTGTGTTTTATCTTTTTTTCCCTACAACCTGAGCTACTAACTACACTGAAATTTATATAAGCAAATTTACCCTCTTAAAACTTGCCCCACGAGATAGCAGAGAAATAATTTGAAAGTGAATCCAATAAACTATACTTAGTTTGAAATAGCCTAAAGAGATATGGAAACATGGATTTCAGCCAAGAAAAGGAAAAGAGTAATGGGAAAATAAATTAATTTTAGAAGCTATAAAGGAATAAGTACCAGTAATTGGTAGATATAATATTAGAGTAATTTAGAAATACACATTTAAACATTTTTTAAATGAGAACTCCTTAGAAGCTTCTTGCATCTATGCCTAGCTTCTTATAGATACAATTATTATACAATCATTTTCAAATAACTTTATTTTTCTTGACTTGCAAGAGAAATCTGTATGGAAAATAGAATGTCAAATTTTTCAGTTAATGTATTATATCTAGCTTTATATGGAATTATAATTCTCAAAAACTTTGTTTCTTTTTATTTTAATACATTTACAAAGAGCCTTTTAGCTCTTGAACCCATTAAGAACAAGTTGCTTCAGTGAAGCTCCTTCACACCTGAATACTTAAATATATGTTAGTTGCAAACAAGGACATTCTCCTGTATATTCACAAAACACAGCCATTAAGTCAGGTAATTAACATTGATATATTACTACCATCTGATACAAAGACTCCATTTTAAGTTTTTACAATTTTTTTAGTAATGTCCTTAATGGTAAAAAGGATCAGAACAGTAGCATCTCTTACATTTAGTCATAACCCTTTAGTTTTCTTTAGTTCATAGCAGTTGTTTTGACTTTCATGACCTTAATATTTTAAATAATATTGATCAAATATTTTATAGGATGTCTCTCAAATTGCATTTATCTGATATGTCTTTATTTTTAATTTCAGGTTATATATTTTTCATAGAAATATCACAGAAATGATGGTGTGTTTTCATTCCATTGTATCAGGTGTTACACAATCAAAGTTGGTAACTTAAAGTGTTCTCTTACAGGTTTTTCCATGGTAAATTTTTTTTTTCTTTTTGCCTTTGTAAAGATTTTTCCGGAAGATGGAGAGAAGGGGAGAGAGTGGTCAATGGGTTCAATATTATAGGAGGGATAAATTCTGGCATTCTATTGCAGTATAGGGTGACTATAGCTAACAATAATGCATTGTATATTTCACATACTCAGAAGAGAGGATTTGATCATTAGACAATGTATACATAGAGGGAAACATTACACTGTCCGACATAAATATGAACAATTGTTATGTGTCAATAAAAGAAGACTGAGCTGAAGAATATATTTACTGCTCTTTCCATCATATATTTATGTCTCTATATATTGAAACCATAATTTTACCCTGGTATCTCTAATTCAAATTCAACATTACAGAAATCATTCCATTTCTTCTTTTTTTCTCCTCCTTTCTATCTCTTCTTTGGAGAGAGAAACAGCTCCCATCATCCTTGCCATACTTGCATCCTTGCCATCCTTGAAATATATTTACTTATTTGACCAGGCCCTCTTGCACATAACCAACATCTGCCATTGCAATTCTCTTCTCATCCTGTGTGGCCTCCAGCATTCAGGGGCAGGTGGCCTCCTTGTGGCTCTGACACTCCATGCAGGTGACTCCGTTACCACCCCACTTGGTAGGCATCCTCCTCACTCTGCCTGCCCTTTTAACTCCTGCATTGTTCTGCCCCCTCTAAACCCAAGCACAGGTAGATTCCCACCTTGCTTGACCCCACATAATGACTTTTAGACTGAATTATCTGAGAAGGAAGGTGTGAAGATAGAAAGAAAGACAAGAAAACAGGCAGGCAGGCAGAAAGGCAAGCCTGTAGCAGAATTATGCTTTACAGCAAAAATTTAGAAAACAAATTTATTGTTCTCATATGAATATTTTATGAAGCTTTCTGGCAATAAGATGCCTTGAATGTCTGTTTTTCATCATAGATACTATTCATATACGCCAGTAATAAAGGAAAAGAAAAGATATAGTTGCCAGAGTGCATCGCTTATCTGCTCAAATTTTCTCAGGGAAAAGGCAGGTTTTCTCATACGCCAATTCTTCCCTTAATTAGCCCATTCTAGAACAGCCTATAAACATAAACAGTAATAATTAGACTGGAAACATATTGGGTCTGGCCTTATCTTGTATGGTTCCTGCTAGGTGATTAGGTCGCCAACCTCGTACACAGTAGTTAATTGCTTAACAATTCATGACATAATATATTATGCTTTGGAGATAATTCGTGATCACACAAATCTCGATGTATTTCATATTAAAGAAATAATCAAAAATTATAATCACAGAGACAGATTAATTTTGTTTGTTTATTTTACTTTTGTTGTGTTGATAAAGTGACTTTTCTAAATATCTGTCAAGTCACCTCTTGCAGCATCAACTGTGTGCTCTGTGCAATGTGAAAATACAGTTCCGTATGGGAACAATCTATTTGGCCTAATTTTTAAGTGTTTTGTCTAATGTGAATGAATATTTATATTCCCATGTGATCCATTCCCCCCAACAAATCTATGGTCATTGTCAGACTGTTAACTCTAAATTATAATCAGCAGTACAAGAAGTAGTAGTCTTAAAAAAAATAATAAGGCACTGGCTATAATAGATATTTTGTTATTATTCGATGACTGGTTTTAGTTTAAACATTTTCTGAAGAGATGACAAATTACATTTTCATAGCAGCCTCAGAAAAAGTAACAGCCAACACTGTGTTTTTAACTTTCAATCAGTTGATTTTGCAGTGTAAACATAGAAGAATTTTGCAGCATGGTAGGATAAAATGATTCTACTAAATTTATAATTCCATTGAGATTGCTATTTATATAATAATTGGTGGTGGATACATTATATGAAAACTGGAAAAATGCATGCTGCCTGGTTTTAAGATGAGCTTTTAAAATACTTTTTATTTTGAAATTATTAAATTATTTTGAACATATACACTTAGGTGATAAGAGTTGCCAACAAAAAAATGGCTCATAACACGAGTTCCATTTCATTGCCTTCGATACATTAAAAATATATATATATTACAATACTCTATTCCAGATTAGGTGGAATTTATTTATTTTTTTGTGATGCAAAACACATATTCTGGATACTCAGACAAATTTGATTCCGATTATAGAAATTTATGATTATAACCAGACATTATTTGGGTACAAGATAACAAATTAATCATAATTAATGAATCATAAGCAATAAGTTCATTACAGTTGAATGCTACGTCTTTATATGGGAAGAAGTGGATATACTGAGAATAGCACAACTTTTGGAGTAAAATAGTTCTGGAGTCTAAATCCCATCTCTGACACTTAACAGCTCTGTGTTTTTAGGCAAGTTAATTGCCATCACTTTCCTCATTTGTAAAGGGAACAACAATAATATTAATAATATCTACTAAATAGGGTTGGAGTGAAGTTTTATGAAGTGATACATGTAAATAACATAACAGAGTGCTTGGGAATATAATAAGACTCTACATGACACCTTACTAATATTATATGCCAGTTAGGAAATTATTCAGATAAAATCAGCTTTGTAACCAACGTCATGCATTAGCAACACAAAAATCAATTTGAAACCTCTTTTCACTTTCTCCCTCTGTTATAGAGGCTATAAAGCCTAAAGATTTGCTTTTTCAGTTACCTTTTAGCTAGAGTTACACATGAGACCTAATTGTGGCCAATGGGACGACCAAATATCAGACTTCTGGAAAAACATTTTTAAATACCTGGGATGTGAGTGTGATGTTTGAAACTGTTTAAGCTATGAGGATAAATGCCACTTTCAAAAGTGATCAAGAATTAAAAAATAAAGAGATCTGAATTGTTAACATTTTTAAACTATAATATATTAAGACCTGAATTGTTAATGACATTTTTAAACTATAATATGAGAAGCAACATATCTGTATCAGTATGACTTTATTAATTAAACAAATTGTCCAGATGACATTGTTAATTTTTTTATTGTTAATTTCAGGAACATCCGCCTGATCTGTTTATCTGAACAATAGACTATTCAATCAGTCCTCATTTCTCTCTTGTCAGGACAAAATTGTTCAAACCAACTAATTAACTGACTATCCACCCTCCAGAGCCCCTTGCTTAATGGGTCCAATATATGTTGAGTGATAGATACCCTAAAAGGCCTGAGTTCAACACTATGAAATCAATGTGTGTAACAAAATTACACTTGAACCCCATAAATTTATACAAATAAAAATATAAAAAAAGAGTTCCTTCTAAATCTTTGCCTCCCCATGTCCACTAATCCTAAAGCATTATAACTCGAATTTACCCCATTTTGAGCAGGCTCCACCTTGAGAGGGCCATCCTAAATCAGACACCCCAAATTGTTTAACTATTCTGTCTGTGGCTTCTCTACTCTAAGTAACTACTAAGATGCAAAGTAGTAGTCTCCCTTACTACAGTAAGCAGTGAACTAAACTTTGATTTATGAAAAAGATATTTTGGTGGACTTTTCAGGAACTTAGTCAACAGACACTAGGGCTTGATTATATACCATGAGATTCTTTATATCAGAAAAATATAAAGAATTTGTTTAAGTCATTGAATTTTAGTTCTGTTATTTATTCCTGAGGATATTTCTAACAAATGATGCAGCTATTATTATGAATAAAGTAATTTATGTAAAGATACTAGGATAGTATTGAGCACATAAATAGTCAATAAATGTTAGTTTTCCTTACTTTATGACCGCCCATTAAAAATCAGTCCATATAATTTTCATGGAAAGATTTCGAGAGGCAAATTTTAAAAAGTATATTCTGTTTTGTCAGAATGGATTCAAACCCCCATTCTGCCACCTGCTGGCTGCGTGACCGGCACACATCAATTAACTGCTAATTTAGCCTCAGTGACCTCATATGTAAAATTGTCCTAGCTAGCTTACTAGATTTTTGTAAGGAAAATAAAAAGTGTTTCATTCTTCAATAAATGTAAACTATTAAGGGGAGGCCTTAGTTCAGATTATGAAGTATTCAACAGGTGATGACTTCCTAGCACACTTCCAACCCTTCATGCTTCTCTGTGGGTTTCCCCCTGCATATCCAGATCGCCACTGAAGTCTGACTCCTCTGTTCTGACATGCTCTCTTTTTTCCCCACAATGAAAAAACAAGATTTTTAGCCATATATGAATCTGAAAAAATTATGCTTCTATTAAAATGTTAACAACTATTAAAGTTTGACACAGGTTGAGTATTGCTTTTGTTGGTGGACTAGAAGTGTTTTGGATTTTGAATTTTTTCAGATTTTAAAATATCTGCATACGTGTAATGAGATATCGTGGGGATGGACCCAAGTCTAAACATGAAATCCATTTATGTTTTATACACGTAGCCTGAAACTAATTTTACACAATATTTTTAATAATGTGTGTGAAACAAAGTTTTGACTGTGACCCATCATAAGGTCAGGTGTGGAATTTTCCACTTATGGCCAATGCTTAAAAAGTTTCAGATTTGGGAGTATTTCATCCTAGGTAAACATTTTTCTGTCCATGTATATTCTAATATGTCTCTAAGTTATTATTATTAGGCATTTACATGCATGGAGTCAGCCGTTGAATGAATATATTCAGTGTACAGAAGGCCAAAATATTCACATTTAGATGCAGCAGAGCTACAGGAAAATAGGCTTTGGACATTTTGCTTTATAAAGATCATGACTAACTTGACTCTGCAATTTCATCACTTTCATTGATTTCTCTATTGTCTGAAAATATCCTTTTCTGCTTTTTCCTTTTACTCACATCAGCAACACGGTAATAATACAATTCAAAGAGACTTCTCCAAATATTCTTTTTCTTGTATAAGAAATAGAATCTTTCAAAACAAAATACTTACGACATTTATATCCTGGAGATTTATATGTCTAGTTATAAATTTTGTCAATTCTAATAATTAGTTACATTTGTAATGGAAGGATATAGTCATTAATAAAAGAATTGATTTGAAATAGATAAGAATGAGATCAACTAAGAAAGATTTAATTTGTTTTAAACCAACCTATCTTGGTTTGGATAAGTGTTTCTCAGGCTTGGCCCTGATGATGTTTGCATCAGACAATTCCGTAGTGAGAGGCCTGCCCCGCACTGCAGGGAGTGTGCTAGCACCGCCGACCCCCACTCACTACTTGCCCCTGGCAACATTCCACCCCCGTGACAACCAAAAGTGTCCCCAACCATTGCCAAGTGTTCCACAGGGTGAAATTGCCCCTAGTTAATAACCACTCCTTTAGTTTTGGCATCTTTGCACTTGACATTTATCATTTTCTTGTTCAGTATTAGAAGGTTCATGTACTTCAGGAACATGTTACATCCTTCTGGGCAAGTTTCCAGTCTTTTATCTTCATTTTAATTTTTTAGTTGCCAATCCTCTGGCGCTGTTGTAGGATGCTTGTATGTATGTAAGAACACATGCCACAGGACACAAAGAATTGTCCTAAAGAGCAGTGGGAAATGTTTAAGATAAAAATGACTTCCAATGACAAAAATGTACTTACCATTCTCTCAGAGGTATCTGTGGCTTCTTCTTTGTCACCCTCTTTTTCTTTGACTCACACTAACTTACTTCTACTCATTGTTTATCTTTAATTTATGACGTCTTGTTACTTATGGGTTACACTGCCTAAGAGCTTATGCTTAAGGCCTTATTCTGTGTGTCATTATTCTTAACTTCTCCATTTTTCTTACCTAATTGCCCAACAGAGAGGATCTGAGTATATTTCTATGTGTTCATTATACAGAATAATCTTTACTAGTCCACTCCATAGACTGTAGGTCTGTCTCTAGTGGAAAGGTTTTTCGGAACAGAATCCTGATTTGACTGGCTATGGTCATTTCTTAGGAAGATGCTTGTTGGCATTTCTCTTACCACGAATTTATGTCAAGGAAATTAGTCTGAATTGTCTCAGATTTAGGATGCTATTCTGGGCAGACATCTTACCTGCCTTATCTGATATCGATGAGATTGAGGCATTACCTTTTTGCCACTTGAAATTCAAAATTTTAAGAAAGGAACATTACCCTTAAACTTTTCAGTGACTCTCGTGAGAGATATTTTTTGTTTCTCTGAACACCTTCTTTATTTAATAGAAGAGGAATTCAGCAACCCATTGTGAAGTCGCAAGGACAGTAATGCTTAACAGGCAGTTTGCCCTTGGACACTATTTCTTCATTGAGAAGAATAATAAAGAGCAAAGAAATTATGATTTCCCAGTGTTGCTATATCAATGACAACATGCACTGCATTATGTTATGGACCTTTAATCAGTAGAAAGAGCACTAAGTATATGACATAATGATCATATTCAATTGAATAATTTCTTGAATGTAATTAGGCAGTTGTAAGAACAACAACAACAACAAAACCCAGAAGTGTAGGTGATTTGGAAAGGCAAAACATCATTGGACAAAACTTTTGAACAAAGTAAGAAAACATTGAATCAAGTCATATTTTTCCTTTTAAACACCTTTAAGTTATTGAGAAGTTTGTGGTATTTATTCAAGGCTAGTTTCTTTTTATATCATACATCTGTCTCTCTTAGTCTTGAAATATTGATGTGAGTATTCAAGATCTGTGAAGTAATTTTACAGACTGACTTTACTAAGATCATCAATGGAGTATCCTGACTCTTAATGGTAAAACTAAGGTATGGATTTAAATTTCTATTTTTTCTTATGATTTTCAAGTAATTTGGATATGTGCTGAGAATGACTAGAAAAATCTACAAACACATACAAATGTAGAAGAAAAAATAAAAATTCCTTAATGCTTTCACAAGGAGCATTGCTAATGCTCTGGAGGCATTGAACCAGGACTAGATAAATCTTATGTATCCTGTCGAGAAAGAGCTTTGTTATGCTCAGAGAATACTCAACGTATCATTGAGATAATTTTACTATAGTTACGATCTTTCCTTAACTTTTAAAAAGAGGTGAGGTACCCACATTCTACTCCCTCAAAGTATACTAAGGAGGAAGCCAAAAACTCAACAGACTTGTCTAGAAATTTTAGTCTATTTTTGTCTACAGAAAACAATTTGGCATTTATTTTCCCAATTAGAACCTCTTAGTAGTTCATCAAATAATTTGGGCAAATATTAATTTTGACAAATGAAGGAACTTGCTCACTTATTCCATAGGAGAAACAATACAGTCCAAAGCCAAACATCAAGATGACAAACAATGACTGATGGTTGGCCGTGATTTTTATCTCTATCAATTGTAGTAAGTGAAAAATAGAGAAGATGGCCAAAGAGAAAGTTATGTTTCTTTGAAATGTAAAGGAGAAAATAAGTTACGTTATTCATCATTCTAACAAATTCACTCACAATATTATCTAATTAATCTCAAAAAGTCAACATGGATTTCAAAATGGGTTTGAACATTATATTATAAAGTATTTTTTTCCTATTTATATCATCATATAAATAAAAATATTAAAACACCTAGTAGCAATTATTTAATCACTATGTATCTTTCTTTTCTCTGTAAATGAAAGACAGAATTGTCAGATTTTCTATCTTTGTGATAACTGAAAATATAATTTCCATCTTTATATTATATTAAGTATCTTTGATAATACAAACTTAACATTTTATATGAAAGACAAGATGCTGGAAAGTGTTTGCAACTACTGACTGTCTGATAGAGCAGTCACTACAGCAGTATTTTGACATACATTGCCATCGACACCTAAAAATTTGGTGGAGTTTGGTCAGATGCTTGCCTCTGAGAAATTCCTGTGAATATCTCATGGATCATATTGTCTAAAAAATAAAATCAGGAAAATGTATTTTCATTTATAAATATTATCAGTAGGGAAAAAAAGAACAGTAAAATGAGAAAATTTTAATGTGAGACTTAAGAAAATACTTGAAAGTAAGATAATAAGATAAATAAAGAGTATCAATTTTTATAAGTAAATTTAAATGGTGAATAAAGGTAAAAATATATTACTAGAATGTTATGGAATCCAAGGCTTGTACCCAAAATAGAATGAAAAATGAAAATTCTGTCCAAATTTGGTTAAGATAGTATCTGCCCAGTTTCTTCCCAGTGAAGCTATTATTTTATACTTTATGGTGAATAATTAGCTTGCAGGGGCTATACAAATGTTATGTTACTCATTAAATATTTGCCTTAAAATTTTATCATCTATCAATGATTCTTGTCTACATTAATTATTACTATGGTGTTTCCTGATGATATTTACATTTTCATCATTCTTTATATATGTATTAGTTAGAATTCAATAATATGGGAGAGCTTTCCCTTCTCTGTTTGTTTATTTAATCATACATTTATATTAAGATGGATTCATAGATAAATATTTTATTCTAATACTTATAACACATTATTATAATTATTGTTATTATTATTTTGCTCAAATTATCTCAGGTATGCATATCTAGGGAATTCCTTCAAATTGTCTTTTCAGTATGAAGCCAATATTTTCTGAGCAATTTCTTACTAGGTGTTGCCACAAGTTTTTGAAGGTTTGTCTTGTATTTTCTCTGCCTGAGCCATGGATTCATCCATTTCTTTTCTTTTACTTTTTTTGTTTATTTGTGTGTTTGTTTTGTGATAGGGTCTCGCTCTGTTGCCAGAGCTAGAGGGCAGTGGCATCATTATAGCTCAAGGCAACCTCAAATTCTGGGCTCAAGAGATCCTTCTGCCTCAGCCTCCTGAGTAGCTGGGAGTACAGACTGCCATGCCTGGATAATGTTTTTTTTTTTTTTGGTAGAGATGGGGTCTTGTGTTGCCCAGGCTGGTCTTGAACTCCTGACTTCAAGTGATTCTCATGCCTTGGTATCCCAAAATGCTGGGATTATAGGCATGAGCCACAGTGCCTGGCCCATACATTTCTCTAAGGAACCCTAGTTCCTATTATTGGAGATTAGTATTTAAAAACTGAAATCTGGGTGCCAAGTATGTTCATTGCTCTGGAGTGTCACAGCTTCCAGGCGCTCTCAGTTGACAGAGCTAGAGAATATATATGTAGCTACTTGTACATATAAACTATATATATATATATATACACACACACATATATATATATATAGAGAGAGAGAGAGAGAGAGGAGAGATGTATATACATTAAAAAACATGAGGTCATACTATGCCCAAGCACTCACAACTCCTCATTACTTTCCCACTGACTTGGCTTTCTTCTCTCCCCACAGGCCCCTGAACTTTGTCTTGCAGCTAAGCTTTTACATAAGCACTAAGGGATACAGATTATCTTCTATTAATGGTTCAGTCCAAGAATTAGGTGACGGAGGGGGAAAAAATCCCTTGTTAAAAGGCTACTTTCATGCCATCTGCTCATCCCTATTCTCTTGCCCCACTCCCCACAACTATTGGCTAGCCCTGTTAACCCCTCCCTATAAAAGAAAAGCCCCTTTTCTGCTTGATTTTGAGACTTTGCCAATCTTATACTTGGAGTGGTCTCCCTGTGGCAATAGGCCCCTTCCCGCTCTTGACTCTTGACCAGCATGAGGGTTGGGGCACACTGTGCAGTTGAAAATTCACACATGACTTTGATTGCCCCCAAACTTAAATACTAATGTCCTATTAGTAGCCTTAGACTGCCTTATTGATAACAAACAACTCATATTTTGTGTGTTATATGTATTCCATACTGTATTGTTACAGTGAGGTGAGCTAGAGAAAAGAAAATGTTATTAAGAAAATTGTAAAGAAGAGGAAATATATTTACTATTCATTAAATGGAAGTGCGTCATATAAAACTCTTCATCCTCATCATCTTCAGTCTTCAGGTTGAGCAGGCTGAGGAGGAGGAGGAAGAGGAGAGGTTGACCTTATTGTTGACCTTATTGTTTCAGGGGTGGCAGAGGGGGGAAGAAAATTTACATTTAAATGGACCCACACAGTTCAAACCCAGGTTGTTCAGAGCGTCAACTGTAGTCTTTTTGAATAAAGTTTCTCTACTTGAGTCTGGATTTGTTTTTTTTTATTTGACAATTGATAGTACTGATGCCAACTAATACCACAGGCACTTGAATTAACTAGTTAGATTGCCTTTATTGAAAGAATTTCTGTGATCTTTTATAATTCTATTTTCCTCAAGGTATATTTGTAACAACATAAAGTATTATTAAAACTAAAATCTGAAGAAATAATATTATTCTTTTGCTTTTTTTTTTTCTCTATAGGCAACATGTCCTCTATCAGTATCTCTCTCTGCTGTTAGGGAAAAATATTTTTGACAATCCATTTAAATTTTTTTTCAATTTAATAATTTATCCATTTATACACATTCAGGCGTCAGTTCAAATGAAAGTTCTCAGTGTTTTGCCAATCATCCTCTTTCTCTTTCTCCAGGTTCTCTCTGCAGGGAGAACTGCCTCTCTGTCCTCCTGCTGGTACAGCTGGTATTGAAGCAATGGCTCGTGTCTACTGGCCCATTGTTTGCTCTTTCTGTATTGCTGATTGCAGTCTACAAATGGTGAAATGTATGCTTTCGTTTTTTCTTACCATAGTCACATTTCTAGCGTGTATTCTAGATTATTAGGTCTAACAGTAATTGCTGGCAGATATAAACAATGGAGCGAGTGCTTTGTTCTGTGTCCAGCTTCTTACCCTATTTATCCACAACCACCCCTTGCTGTGGAATCGGGTTCCTACACTGGACCTCTGGAGACACTCATCAGCTTCCTCCTCAACATTCACATCACATGGAGCTGTAAGCAGAACAAGAAAGTTAAATCTAAGAGACCTTCACACTTTGATTTATCTCTCTAAACAAGTTGCTGTGACTGTCTCAAATTTTAGGAGATTCGGGAAGAGCAACACAAGGGTTATTTCTATCCAGAATCTCCATCAGAGACTTGAAGAAATGTCTCCTTTCTCTGGCCTCCATATTACTGCTGTGTACAGATGCTCCTCAACTTACAATGGGGTCACAACCCCACAACATATCATAGTTGAAAATACTGTACATGAAAATGCATTTAATACACTACTGAACATTATGGCTTACCCTAGTTTACCTTAAATGTAACACTTACACTTACATTAGCCTACAGTTGGGCATAATTATCTGGCAACACAGTATACTGTAGAGTATAAGTTGTTTACCCTTTTCATCCTGTGGCTGATTGGGAGTTATACCCCACTGTCTCTTCCAAGCATGATGAGAAATTATTGTGTGACTTTCTACTGAATTTGCACCTTGTAAAGTTGAATAATCATAAGTCAATCCATTGTAAGTCAGGGACCATCTGTATTTGTCCTCTGTATTTGTCACCAACTGTCTTTGTCACTTTTCTTAGAGAAAAGCCCAGAAAGAGGAAATCAGGAGACACATTCTGACTGTGGCATGTAATTTACTTCCTTTTCTCCTCTTCTTATCATTATTGTATAAAATAATCTTTTATCATTTTTTCTATATTACATTCTTTTATGGTCTTAGTGTCAGAGATGGGAGAGGTGATTTCTACACATATACTGTAGTTTATAAATAAATACACTCCAGAAATGTCCTCCAGGATTAGTTGCTGATACACTAAAGAGGGAAGACTAGAGCTGGCCCTACACACACACACACACACACACACACACACACACACAGACACACACACGCATATGTGTACATAAATACATGTACTTACAGTTGTCCCTTGCTATGCATGGGGAATTGGTTCCAGTACTGCCATGGATACTCAAATTTGCAAATGCTCAATTCTCTGTTATAAAGTGGTGTAGTATTTGCATGTAACCTGTGCCCATACTACTGTATACTTTAAATCATCTCTAGATTACTTATAATATCTAATACAATTAATACAATGTAAGCACTATGTAAATAGTTGTTATGCTGTATTGTTTGGAGAATAATGACAAGAAAAAAAGTCTATACAAGTTCAGTACAGAAATAATAAATTTTTCTGAATAGTTTTGATCCGTGGTTGGTTGAATCCACAAATGTGGAACCCACAGATACTGAAGGACCACTGTATCTCAAGGCATATATGTTATTTTTAAAGAAAAAATATATATTTATATTTAGCATATTCTTTATAAAGAAATATTCTGTTTTTTAAGGTTATTTCTACTAGAGTAATTCTGTTTTACATTTAAGAGACTGAGTATAATGTATGTTCTATATTTCTACATGTTTAATTCCACACCCCTACTCACTATCTCACCCTATCCAGACTAGCCAATGGATGTCCTGGGTCAACTAAAAAACACCAGATATTAGAGAGAAAAATCATAAAAATAATTTAAAATGAATGTCCCATTGCACATTAAGAAGCAGTATAAATTAACTTTCTGTATCTATCTATCACCTATCCATCTTCTATCTATCCATCTATCATGTAGAGTAGTAATAGAAAACTCAATCAGAAATAAAGGTGGAGTGAGAAATAAAGTAATGCAAAAAAGACCAAGTGGTTTATGTGAATAATGATTTTTGCATACAAAGGATTCTATCTTCACTTATACCAAGTTAGAAATTTTAAAATAATTTTGTAGAAAGTACTTCACTTTTTAAAAGTTTAGTTGCTACTTATATAGAAGAGTCATAAAACATTTTAAAGTTTTATGATATAAAGGTTTTGAAAGAAAAATGTCCTTGGCCCATAATTATGTTTCATTTCATAACCTGTTAGATCCTATATCTCAGTGTAGTTAAAGACCTGAAAGGATAATTTGCATGTTTTGATGGGAAAAACTTAGGATGGAATTTTAATATCCTTCTGCACTTGATTAAAATAAAGGTGAAAACTTGAATCAGTGCATTAAATGCCTATAACTCTCACCTCTTCTCAATATACAGGATTTTATAGCTTTAATCACTAAAATAATTCCCATGTCAGACAGGAACAGGACTTAAAAAGTCACTCCTACCTATTTGTGCACACCTTGCTCATTTCTCCAATAGTATTCAGGAGTAGAGTCTATTGTTTTAATTTTGGCTCTTAAATTTTGACTCAATTTTTTTCATCTCTAAGCTAAATTGCTGAATTTCTCTCACTTCTTTTTTGTAATTTTTAAAATATTTAGTATTTTCAAATATTAAAATATTTTCTCACATTGAGTCAATCACTATTTATTGATAACCTACCATGATCCAGGCAATGTTCTAGATTTTTAGCATGTATTAATAAACAAAACAGATAATAAAACCTGCCCTCCCTGAGTATTATTCTATTTTACATTTTAAGCCCTACATTATCTCTCCATTCAGATGGCTACCTTCACATAAAAACATGATAAATCATTCCATATCAATAATTCTACTTCCGATGAATTTGGAATCCTTGCAAATAATATCGTGGAGAGTATTTGGGGATAGCAACTTCAAGTATTAGTCACGTATGGAATTTGCTTTAGATTTTTCAGGTCTGGAGTATTTCCATTGGTCACTTTAGGACAATACAACAGCACTGGCACAAGAAATATAAATTTTCTTCACTAAAGAGGAAAACCCAGGAATTTCAAGACTGAGAGCATTCAACAAAAATACTCACACAAATGCACACACATATTTTTATACATAATGTAAAGAGAGACAATAATGACAGCTTGAGAAAATATTGGCCTTGGATGCTCCAAAATTTAATTCTAAAGCATATGATGAATATATGAAAATATAGGTGGTATAAACTGGCTTCTCATCACAATTCCATTGTTTATTCTTTTAACATGATTTTCCTTCTTGTATTCATTGTACGATTTTCAACTGGCAGTCCCATAACTAACCATTCTTTTTCTTCTCCTTCTGCTTTCCCTCATATCCCCAGTGAAAATATTCCAGACCAAGTAAAAAGGGTTACTAGGTGGGCAGTATTGATCCAGACAATGTCATATGCAAATTGCCTACATACGAAAATCACTGGACATACATTAGTAGTATAGATGCTAATTAAATATGTCATAATTTGTGCATGAATGCATTCACTCCCTAGAAAAGCAATGAAACATAATAAGGATCACAGATTCACAAACATGAATGTTGCTTTAAATCTTGTCCCAGCCTATTTTAGAGTGTTATACAGTAAATTAAATGATGTAGGTAATGATTAAAAACACAGTACCTGGCTCATGGTAAATAAAAATATTAGTCAGAATCATCATTATCATCATCAAAGTTAGTAGAATTATTAATATTATTATTTTAAAATAAACATCAAAATTGTTTACCAGTTGAGTGGGAGATCACAATTCTCTTTAGCACACCATTGTAAATGTTATCTATGAATCATTCACAGTCAAATGACAAAGTGCTAAATTCGCATTAACCAGGCAGTATAGATATGTGGCAGTATTGAATATATTTTATTCTGTTAATAAATAATTCAGGATTTCTGGATTTAAATAGCATACAACAAGCAGCCCTTGAGTCGGTCTTTCTAATCCTCTTAATAAAATATCTATGGAAACATAGAACAAGATAAAAACTCACAACTCTAAAAAAACGTAAAATCACATACAAAATATTGGAAGAATTTGGGAGAAAATGTTACAAATTTATTATTTTTTGAAGATGAACTTAGAGAGGAGAAAAAAAATCACCAACTTTTTCCCTAAGAAACCCCAGACCTTTATCAACCAGGGAACTCAGCAGGTTCAATTGGTCTTTGACTGCGTTGCTCAGGTTTGACATCACTTTTTCAGAGCAGACTCTTTGCCTCCAAAGCTATCAGAGTCCTTTATTAAAATCCTACCATGTTCTTCACATTGCTACTCTAAGAATTAATTTCACACATATCCATGGAACTGCTTCTGTCTTAGCGTTCTTCCTTTCTTTCTCACAAAGTATATGCTCCTTTAGGAGCAAGGAAGAATCTGTTTCTGGTTAACATCCCATTCCCAGGGTATGATGCAGTGCCTGGCACATAAGAAAAAAACAATTGGTGTTTTTTGAATAATTTTTTCTTTCCATCAAACAGTCCTAAGTAAGTAAAAAATAATAATAAAGCAGAGTGGAGGATAGGAAAACATACCGCATCTCAAAAGTCGTTGTCCCCAAAAGTGAAAATATATTTGGCAACCAGAACAATAAATGTCATAAATACAACCCATGGAATTGTAGTTTTTCACATAATCCAAGTAGGGTATAAAAGATTCAGGAAGAGGCATCAGAAATACCACTTGTTATTGTTAAGATCAAATCAGTAATATGGACGAAAAACTTAAATACTCTCATAGCACAGAGAAAATAGAGAAAGAGAATAAAAACAAGAAAGAATATAGCAATTGTGGAAAACAAACAGTAGATATCTACACTGAGGTATTTTGGGGGAGAAAGAACAATAAATAGATAATATAATAAATTTAGACCAAAATGTTTTCAAGAAGAGGATCACATATAGGAAGATAGAAAGGGTCTAGATACATGCAGGAGTTCAAAGAAAAAAAAAAATCTATAGAGAAAGGCAAAGGGGCAAATCAACCGTGAAAAGTAATAAATTCTCAGACTGATAGTGCAAACAAATATTTAATAGAAAAAATTAAAATGATTCTACATATATATTGCTCAAATCAAACCTCAGTCCAAAAAGAAACATTCTCAAAGCTAACAAAAGAGTAAAGCATACTACCTACTATGGAATATTAATTAGATTCGCAGCAAATATCACATCAGCAAAAATGCAGTTGAGCAAAATATTCAATCTGCTGAGCAAATATCACTTTGTCTTTAAAATTCTATTGACAACCAAACTGTCAGTCATAAGTAAGAGAAAAATAAATTCATATCTGCACATGAAAAATAATAATATAGTTTAGTCTATGCAGACTTTCATTATAATTTTATTAAAGCATATTCAGTAAGAAAAACAGTAAACTCTTGGGGAAAAAGTAGCATGTAAGAAACAATGGTGAGAACAAATATTGATGAAATATAGCATCATATTTGATTAAGTACAGGATTCAAAAAATAATGTTATATTTTTATATTATTCTTTGTAGCTCACAAACCATAATTGTATACATTTATGGGGTACAATGTGATGATGTGATAAATGTATATAAAGTGGAATCAAATCAAGCTATTTAACATATCCATCACCTTATTTATTTACCTTTTTTTGTGGTGAGACATTTAATATCTTAGCTATTTTTAAACATACAATATAATATTATTAAACGGTCACCCAGACCATGGCTCTTCAGTATCATATAAGACTAGTGCAAATCTTAACCAGTTTTACTGTCACAAAGCTGAGTTCGTTTTAAAACAAACCCCTTACATTTTAAACTCCGGTAAAAAAATTATCAATAATCTGAGGATTAAAAAATAAATGTAGCTATGTAATTATTGTATTAAGATGTGTAAATTTTCAGTGGTATTTAAACTCTACTATAATAAAATTAATTTAAGAAAAATGTTTTTCTTAGGGAAATATATGCTCTCTTTTCAGATGAACAAAAGCAGTTATTCTGCACTTGAATACTTGAAAGCTAATAATTACTTGTTCTGTCCTTATCCATTATGTATTTAGAAATCTTAAATAAATGTAGCATTTATTCTGGACTAGTACACTTAGATTTATGACTATTTTATCACTTGCAAGGCCATCAAGGACTTAAGAGGAAAAGCAATAGATTGTAAAAAAGATAGAATTAATAATTTATATTTGAAACTGCAGATTTCCATTCTGCTATTATTTTTCTACTCACTGAAACTCTCTATATTTAAAACTAATGCTAGTGAAGATAGATTCACTTAAAGTAATGCTGATTCATAAACACTTCAGTGAGCCAAAAGTATAATTTAATAGTAAGAGAAGGAGAGCTTTGAACAGAGAAAAGGAGAAAATTGTATTATTAAAATGCTTGCCAAGAAGGTGAGCATGTTCAATTGACTTCCATTTCTTGGGACATTTACTCAGAAGTATCCCATATTTCTAAAAATCAGGTCAAGTTTGTTATTGCATTAATGCACTTTTGTGATTAATTTTACTAATGAAGAATATCCATTTTCACAAAGCATATGTAAAATTATTTCATTTTTAGAGAGAAAGAGATTTGCAAGGTCAATTGAGTTATTAAATAACACAGAGTGGGTGCATTGCACTTTCTTTAAGAAAAGAAAATAGAATTATTACATAATTAAGGAAAACAGAAAAGCATTTTATTTTCCATGCAACCGTAAAGTTAAGCACCACAATGAACAGAAAAATAAATTTAACTAGGTAAAAGTATTTCGATCATAGTATTAACAAAATGTTGAAGTGTATAAAAGAAAATGTCTCTCTAGAAATGCTGAAGTTCTTTATTTTAACTATTTATTGTACCGTGAATCACGAAATATTAGTTTATAAGCAATTATAAACTAAGAATTAAAATTTATTTTACTTTAAGTGATTAGGAACCAATTAAAAGTGTTTATCATTTCCCCAGGGCCAGCTTTAGAATATGGTCCAAATTTTAACTCTATTTTTCTTTTTTAAAATTCAATGTTATTTGAAAAAGTAATATCTCCCTACTTTAAATTTAATTCTGGCATATTTGATGAAAATTCAAAATAAATGAATTTTAAAATGCTGCCATTAGGGTCTTGAAGCAACAATTTTAAAATAGAGCAGTGATTCCTTTGAATACTGAGTTCAGGCCAGACTAGTGAAGAGAATATAGTAAATATTGAGAGAGTAAAAAAATTATGGACCATAAAGAGAAAATCTAAAAAAACAGTATTTCTTTGCTTTTTTTTTTTTTTTGCAGAGATTAAAAGTTATTACAAGGGCATATAATTGTTTCATTAGTGTATTCAGAATATATACTTAGCATATATTTTTGTATAAATAAAGGAGGACTATGTCTGCAAAGGGTAAAATATTCTACTATTCAATAATATTTACATGATAGTAATAAAAGTTATCTCTACAAGAAAAGTGAAAAACATGTTAAGTTTCTTTTGTATACTGGAGTAAAAAAAAGAAATGCTTCCACAAAATCAGTGATTGAAAATACAGAGGCTTAAAACCTCGAAAGTGTCTTAAGGTCTCCTGGAGCAGGAAGGCAGTTCACGCTCGGCCACGGAGCAGTGCGTGTGAGACGTCCGGAAGGCCTCTGTGGCCACCACCAGCAGTTTTCTACAGTTCCTGAAAGTCCTGACTCTACACACCAACAGTAAATGTGACAACTAATAGATGCCTGCGGTAACCCTCTTTCCTTCAGCTTTGGCAATCTTTGTTTTTTTTTTTTTTTTTTTTGATCACCTATTTCTTGTAGCAGATCCCTTCCTGCTTAGCATAATTATAATGGTCTCAGTTTTCATGTTATTATTGTGACCAACAAAGGCAGCAGTTATCATTTTTACTAGGATGGAGATGCTTTTAAAAGAAAGTGACACTTGAACTAAGGTTGAAAGATATTCCACAGACATATGAGGTGGGAAGGACTTCTTGACAGAGGAAACTACTGTGCAAGTCAAGGGATTGCACTGTCTATAGCAAATATATATATATTTGCTATATATATTTGCTCTATATAGCATATAGTCTGTATTAAAAATATTTACACCAGAAAGGGATTAATGTCATCTGACATAGCCAGGGAAGTTTTCCTAAAAAGACTGAGTTTTGAAAAATGCAGAGTACTCAGAATAGGAGAAGCTCTATTCTGATTTGAGCATAGAACATTCCACACTAAGATGAACCAGAAATGTTCACAAGAAAATGAGTAAAGCTCGTACTTTGAGTTAGAAAGATATTATTTTAATGAGACTGTAGGACACAAAGTTTGAGATATGAGTGTACACTAAGGTGCTTTTACGTGTGATGGTTTCACATATGATAAAAGATCTTTTGAAATTAAATACATCCCGGAAATTCTCTGTTTGCTCCCCTAGACCCACTTTCCACCCTTCTCCACTACTCTGTGTGGCTGAGCTCATCGATTCGCTCTGTCATTTCTGGTCGGATCTGGCGACCGCAAGGCACTAGCCTGGGTTCTGGAAGGTGCAGGATATTCAGGTTGGGGTATTTAGTCTCCAGCTTCTTCCAGGCCGGTTCTCTGAGGGGAGGTGCAGCCCTTTAGCGACAGTTCCAGCTCTGCTGGGAGGTGCTCTCTTGGGTTCTGGACTCTCCTTGCCGTTGTCCTGCCAGGCCCAGATAGGTCCTGAAGCCCTCACTAGAGAGTCCTTGCCACCCTGGATGGTTGTCCTAAATCTTGCCCAAACCTCGTGTCACCTCCTTTGTCAGGAACTCGAGTGAGCTATGAGACAAACCTGAGCTGCCAGGCACTGGAGTAGCCAATTAAAGCAAAACTCCCAAAGTGGAAAGAGTCAAGCCTTTTCGCACTTACCGTGATGGCATAAACAAGTGTCTAAAAGTGGACAGATCACCAACCCCCTTGTTCCATCCTCCCTCCAGGGAAGGCACACGGATTAACATAGACCTGGGGTCATCCACTGTGAGGGAGGTGGCTGTGAGGCCCCAGCAGTTGTATGGACCCCGAGGTGGGGTGGGGTGAAAGAGGAGGACCAGGGGCAGGAAAGTGCTGGGTACTAAGTCAGAGTGGGGCAAAGTGTCCGCCCCACATAAGGAGTTCTCAGCCGAAGTGGTGAAGAGACTCTGCCCAAGCCACAGATAAAGAGACCTGGGAAGAAAGGCTCTGGGCTGGGAATTTAAATACTCAAGGAGCAGACTTGACAGAGTGGCCTGCGTCCTTGACTGCGACCCCCTTCAGAGACCGCGGCTCACAAGCTGTGCACCAAAGCTTGTTGTAAGGAGGGCGGCTTTCTGCCTGAGGCCTGCCAGGTGCAGCCTCTGTAATTGCCAGTGGCCGGGGCTGATAAATCACTCCTAGGTTTTTAGCCAAGAGCCCCACTCCTCGTCTTTCAGGATCAGCCTGAGCAATGCAGTTATCAGTTATCGTGACAGAGCCTCGGAGTGGAATTCTGAGGCCTTTGCTTACACAGGTAAAGAGCACACAGAAACCTCCTCCCTGGTGCGTGGCTCACAGTGGCCTCCCGATCGCTCACATTAGCACCAGTGGCTCCTCAGAATGCAGTGTAGGTGGGGGTAAGATGTGGGGAGAAGTGTGGCTGTGGCACTTAACCAACAGTTATAATCACTTAAAAAACAACATATTGTGAGGTAAGTGGGCTGCATTAGAATGAACAACTAACATGCTAAGAAGAGGTCTATGGAAATTTGTTTGGGGCTATATATCTTTTTGAAGGGCATCATTTCACTGGATTATTAGTTGTATGAACTCACTCCAATATTTTATTCAATTAACAATAGAATCAAATATAAGAATCATGTGAATTTATTGATCTTCATAAGACAAATTTATGTTGCATCTATCAAATAAAAATAATATATGGCTAGAATTATATATGGAAAGCATAAAAAATTACAACATGTCAACAATTTTACCAGGATAACAATGGCCACATATTTCCACAATAAGATCTCCCTAAATACATCTTAGACCTATCTGTCTGTTATCTAAAATGTGTGATCAAACATCTAGATTACCTCAGAATAGGCAATTCGCATTTCAGAGACCGTGGGACTAATAGTTTCTAAAATGTTTTCAGTTATTTTTATTCAAGCCTATATATGGTCTTTGGCCTTAGAAGAAATACTAAAATGATTAAAATAACCTTATTTTTTCTAGTTAAATATTTCTTTGCAACTAGACCAATATCTAATCAAAATTCTTTCATAAACAATATATCATTATCTTGTCTCATAGGTATAAAATGGGTCCTGCCAAAAAAACTTAAAAAATGCCAAATTAAGATATATTTTAGATTGGTATACATTTTGTACCTTCCCTTCCAGTGATTTTTTAAAATTTTCCTTGGTTATATAATTTATTCAGTAAGCATTCATGAGACTTTTACTATGCTCAAAGAACTCTCCATGGTGTTATATTGTGTAAAAGATAAATTAGAACAAAGTTTCCCCCACTTTTACATTTATAGATTCTTTCCTTTTTTCTTTCCCAGAATTCATTTAAAAACTATGAAAAAATTCACATACTAAACATAAATTTTTGAGAAATAAGAGTGTGGCAATGTCTTATGTGCAGAGCAGCATGACTCTAAGTAATGACCAGAGAAATTCATGGTCTCTCTCTCCTTTCCTCTTGCTGCTCACAACCATGAGTGGCTTTTCGAAATGGAGTGCACAGCTTGACATTGACTATGTTCAGGAATGGATCTTAGCTTTCCTTTGGGGCAATGGGGACTGGGATATTTCCTTATCAAAAAGTCAAATTATAGATCGATTTCTTTAGAATTAAACCAAATCAAAACGATGTCAACAAAGCACTTTCTAAACTTCTCAAATTATTAATAAATTCCAAAGATAGAACCTTGAGCAAATAATTAGGTTCAAAATCTCAGCATTTGTTGGTTATATTCTTTTTACCAAACATGATGTTTTTTAATTTAAAATAATTTTTCAAACTCTCTTGGATGTGGATAAGTAGTATGCTATTTCAGTTAAACATAAACATTCACAGCTTATTAGGTTTTATCACAGAATCATGCATAAATGTGCTGTTTTCTCATGATCTAATATAAATATGTTTTATATGGCAGGTGACAATTAAACTATAAAATATCTATTTAATTTTAAAAATGTGTTTTTCTTATGTATATAAAACTGAAAATTGTATTAAAATTATTTTTGCATTAATCATTCCTGACATAGATACTGAGGATCACAAAGCCTTCACAAATAACCTTGTTCGATTCTTACATCTACTTGTGAGGTATGTAGGGCAGGAAATAGCCTCAGAGAGGTTAAGTGGCTTGTCCAAGGTCCAAGTATTAAGAGGCAGCAATAAATCCAGAAATCAGATCTTTTTTATAAGGTCACTGCCCTTTCCATGCTAATACTCTAATGGACCTGACACACACAAAAATTTTTATTAACATAATATAACTTGTTATATTTCCCATATATATTTAAAAAATTTTCTCATTGAAAAATAAAAAAAAAATAGAAAATGAAACTAAGAAAACTGAGAAAAACAGATTCTGTTATTATTTTAATATTTAATTATTTCCCTATGTAATAAATATATTATTTTTATTTCTTTTTAATAGAAACATGTTGTATTAAGTTGAATAATAATTCAAATATTCTGGAAGAAAAATAATCTTCCTTTATCAAGAATAAATCTAAGTCCAAACCAAAGGCAATTTACTCTGGAGCTCCTTCCTAAATCTTTGTCATCAAAGCCCAAAGCAGACTTTTGGATCATTCTGGGCAGGAGCGAACTCACCGTCCTCTGGGATTGCTGTGGAGACAGCCCTGCCCTCTTCGCTCAAGGAGGTGCTATCGGCTCAGGCCTTTGGATTCATAGCTCTGCCCTCAAAGTCATTTTTTCTTTGTTTTGACCATTCTCTATCCGTTTCCGTCTAGGCTTACAGCATTTTTATTGGTATAAATTCTCAAAACCTTGTCAGTCTCCTGTGCAATTCAGAGGGGTGTAAGCCATTGACAAGTGGCTCCTCCACAGATCTGTGGATAACCACATTGCTATCCCTGGTTTCTGCTAAGATAGTTGATTAAATCCATTTGTCACAAACCTAATCTCTTAGCAAAAGTTGTCCAGCCACACTTTTGGTGTTTTCTCCAATGTATGATTTCAGATTTATCTATTTCTTACATCTTGGCTTATTTTTATTTTGTTCAATCAAGTTTTTACTGTCCTCAGAATTTAAATACATTCAGCTAAACATTTAGAGCATTTAGAACCATGCTAAAAGTTCTTAAATTCTACTTTTCAAATTTTGTCTTGAATTGGACATAATTTTTGGAGTATGATATTAAAGGAGCTAAGGAAATTTCACCCCAAAATATGACTCCTTGGTATAAAGAGTATTTGGAATTAAAGGCCCTTAGAGATCAACAGGCATTGGAAAGGGCTTTCCCTTCATCTGCATAAACCAGACAGACCCATCAAAAAGAACAACGGACTTCCCTTCCCTTCCCTGTTTTCTCACTATATTGGAGGAAAGAAGATCAAGAATGCAACCAGACTTGGACCAAATCACTTTAAATATAATACCTATCTCTCACATTAATTTAATTTTCAAATAGAATCATTCACAAGTCAACCAATTTTCCCCGTCCATTCATCCTCTCTAGTAGCCATGTATTGCCCCTAAACAGAATTACTTACATTCCTATCACCCTCCCCTCTAAAAGGAGAATATAAAAATTTCTGGAACCCACTGAGATATTGGGTAATCACTCTGTGATTATCAATGCGCACAGTAAATAAACCTCTTTTTCTTATTAATCTGTTTTAATTGTGAATTGATCTTTCAGAAAACTTTCAGGGGAAAGGGAAAGTTTCTTCTTATCCCCGCAATGTGAAATAGGGATCTAATTTATTGGTTTGTATACTTATATATTGTCAATTGTCCTGGAATCATTTATGGAATAGTTCACCAATCATGAACTAATTTGTAGTGCTATTTTTCTCATATATTTTTGTTTCTATAAATATTTGGTTGTTTCTAGGTTTTCCATTCTGTCAACTTGCCTCATTTTTTAATTTTATTTTTAATTAATTAATTAATTAATTTTATTTCAGCATATTATGGGAGTACAAATGTTTAGGTTACGTGTATTGCCCTTTCCCATCCCCCCAAGTCAGTGTTTGAAGCATGTCCATCCCCCAGATGGTGCCCATCGCTATGGAGATACCTTAAAGAGGTACAAGCAGGTCTACCATTTGATCCAGCTTGCCTCATTATTTAAGTCAATGCCAGACCACACCTTAAAACAAAGCTCCATACTCATAGACTGACGCCCCCTTCTCCAAGTTATTGTTTTTAAAACAGATTTGGTTACTTTTGGTGCTTTACGTTTTTATAGGAATTTTATTATTAGTTTGTTAAGTTCAATACAAGTGCTTTTGATATTGGTACTGAAATTGGATTGAATGTATAAGGTAATATGGAAACTAATAACATGGTTTCAGAATTAAATACTCACATTCACGGACATGATATTTGATGGCTGTACACTGAATTTATTAATGGCCCCAATTTATCAACCCTCCCTGCATCCATGTGACTTTGCCATGTGACTTTCCAATTTCTCTCACTAAAAAGGTGGTACTATTTCACTATTCCTTGATTCTAGAAAGATTTTGTAATCTACTTTTGTCAAAGTGATGCTATCCAATGATGAAATAATAATATCCAATAATAAAATAAGAAGGGGTATTTAACAAGACTAGCAATTATTGAAGTAATAAAAATTATATGTACTTCAGTTAAGTTGATGTGTAGAATATAATATCAAATGATATATGGAGCATTCTTCTAAAAATTCTTGCACTTTTTTATCTCCAGATTTTCTCCTAGATTTATTCTTAAGTCATTTATGATTTTTTTGTCACTTTCATGACTACAGTATTTTTTCTATTTTATTAACTTATTTATTTTGGAAATGCCTGAAATGTTACTGATTTTTGTTTGTTGACGTTGTGGAAAATATGCTTTTAAAATATTATATTATTAGTTTTTTCTATAGATTCTCATTGATTACTGTTTAGACAATTTTTGAATTATTGGCAAATAAAATCGGTTTGTAGCTTCCTTTCTAAGTTTTACCTCTTATATCATGTTTCCTAAATCTGGTTACATTGGCTAAATAGTGAACAATGTTAATAGAAGCAATAATAAATATTCTTACCTCCTTTCAGACTTATATGTAAATGACTTAGAAGTTTAAAAATTTAACCCTAAAAATATTAAACTAATATTTTTATTTTGGTTTTGATAGTTTGAGGGAATTCCCTTTTTGTCTAATTGTTTTAATCTATTAAGATTATTACATTTTTCCTGTATATCCATTGATAAAGTTATTACACAAATAAGTATTTTATGAATTAATGTTCATGCAGTACTATTCTAAAAACACACTCTACTTGATAATGAGACAGAGAGTAACAATAGAGAAGGAGAGAGAGAAAGAAAACTTTAAGGAACTACTAACTTGAATTTCCTATAGGATTTTTATATACAGGTACCATATATGTTTCTCTTAGTACTTATTTTTGTGTATCACCCTTATCCTGGTTTGTTATCAACATTATTCTAATTCCATAACTTGATTTGGGTAGATTCATCTTATTTTCTATTTTCTATTTTTTACTATTTCTTGAAGTTTGAAGTTTGAATTGGATAGTCCTGGGGGGTTTTTTGGTTATGAAGCAGAGCTATGGGAAAGGATCTCTTGGTCTTAAACTTGTCCTCATGGTGTCAGGATGGCTACTGCAGCCCCAGCTATTGCACCTTCACAGAACTGTGCTCAAGACCAGAAGGTAAAAATGAAAACAATGAAAAAGGAAAGTTTGTTTTTGAAAGTCTCTCACTTCCAGAACCTCTTTATCAGACTTCAATGTATAGCTATTCAAAAATGGTTTCATGCCCACCTGTACATAATTTTGAGAGAAGGGTGAATGCATCACAGTTGTTTAGACCAATTAGAACGCAGGTCTGGAAGTTGTGAAACGAGTCAGGTTCCTTGAGATCAAACAATTGCTGTCTACTTCCTGAACAAAATCAGGCAGAAGGAAAAGAAGCAATGGCTGTTTGGTGGGTAAAACTGATATCTGATGGAATCACTATTAATATTTAATCTAATAAATACACCTTATATGACAAATTAGTCTCTAAATATTGATCCTTTTTTAGCATCCAAGTATATATTTTGTTTGTCTTTTGTTTGTATTTCTAATTTTGTTGTTAATCTTTTAATTAGCTGCAGTGAATGATGATATAGTTAGCAGTAATATTTAAGACTGCCTTTTATTTGTTCTCAGTACTTAAAATGTTTTAGTACCTTTCTCTGGTATATTTTTCTGCTAATAAAGTACTCTTTGACAGTCTAAAGACCATTTGTTTATAGGTAATCTAAATTTGCCTCCTGTGTTTTTATCTCTAGATTTTCCATCTAAATTTGATGTTCTTAATTTTCACTTTGATGTGTCAGGGAGATTTGTTTTATTTCATCTTGCTTGGCTTTTAGTTTCGTTTTTAATATGAGGACTTTAATTCTGATAAATTCTAAGCCATCATAATTCCAAATATTACCTCTTTAAAATTCAGAACTTACTGTTTGTAATTACTATCAGACAAGATTTATACCTGTTTGTGAGCCATTCAATAAATATTTCATACCTTTGAACTCTCGCATATCTTTTTTTATTTTTCTGTGCTTTCTATGTAAACTCATAAGTATTAGTTATCAATTTTTTGTCTTTTTAATTTTTGCGATTCAATTTTAATTTACAATATTTATATTTTTCATTACATCATTCTGCTTTTGATACATTTCTGCTCATATTTGTTTCATACTTATTTTTTAATAATGAGTGTTTTTCACTTATTTGTATCTCTGAGGTGCTGAAAATACATCTTTTAAACTTCTTATTTATATTTTATTGCTTTGATTTCATTTGTAATGTGACTATTTTTCTATTATTGATTTTTGTTGTTGTTATTTTTTTAGTATTGTTTTTCTCTAAGTGTTTTGAAATTGAGTTTGGCAGACTGACTTCAAGTGAGATTTTGGCCTGTTGCGTTTCCCTTAGTTTTCCTGTTCTCATACGTCCCTGACATTCCCAGGCCAGAATCTCCTCTTACATTGGGAGTTTGGACTTCTGCCAGGGTTAATGATGGGAATCTTGGTCTGGTTTGCATTGCTGTAACAGAATCTCAGACTGGAACATTTGTAAAAGAACGAAATTTATTTCTTATGGTTCTGGAGGCGAGGACATCCAATATCAAGGTTCCAGCATCTGGCGAGGTCCTTCTTGCAGCATCTCTCCTTGGAATAAGGCAGAAGAGGAAGACAACATAAGAAAAAGAGAAAAAGAAAGGGGGGGCTGAACTCATCCTCTTATCAGGAACCCACTCCCTTGGTAACGAATCCATTCTCAGGGCAATGGCACTAATCTAATTATGAGGAAGGATGACCTAATCACCTCTTTAAGGTCTCACCTCTCAACATTGTTGCATTGGGGATTATATTTCCAGCACATGAACTTTGGGGGACACATCCAAATCACAGGCAGTAACAGATCAGGTAACAAGCAGGAGAGTGGCTTCACTTGGCTGCTGCGTTTAAGACTCTCACTGTTTCTAAATCTGCTGGTTCATTTGGTCTGGAGCGGTCGGTATCTATTTTTCAGACTCTTTTTATAGCTTCTGTTTAAAACAGGACGTTTGTATGGTCCCCATATTCTCCTTTATATCTCCTGACTCCTGATGTCTGACTCTTTTGTAGACTGTTTTTTCCTTTTCATAGGAGACAAATTCCTAATTGTCTTTATTTATTTGTGGACCCACAAACCTATAAGTCTAGCACTTCTAGCAGCTCACATCTTTGTTTTTTTTCCCCACTCCTTATACACAAAGATGCTTGCTGTGTGTGTGTGTGTGAGTGTGTATTTGGAATTTGAAAGAAGGTAGAAACTCAAGTGTTAATTTTTAAAGTCTTTTATATCAGAATATTAGTAGTTTTCCTTTCCTCTTGCCAAAGGGAAATGAAAAAGGAAATGGAAAAAGAGTTGATATATTATGTAACAACAAATAAAATAATTTTGTGAAAAAACAGATTGTTAGGTATGAGTGTTGAAAAAGAAGTCTGAGGAATGAACAAGTGGTTGTTGGCAGAATAGAGTTTTGGAATAACAGTTCTTTGTCTTTCTATATTTAATACTCTCTTTAATGAGCTTTTATTATTCAGCGAGACTGAATAACATGCTATGCAATGCATATAAGCTATTCATAAAAGAAAGGCCCAAAGCAAAACATAATAACAGACTTTCAGTAAACAAGAATAGGTTAAAGAGATTGAATGAATATGAAAAGTAAATCCTGTATGCATACAGATAAGAGTAGATAAATATTCAGTCCTCAAATATGCCATTTTTTGCTTTTAAAACCATAATCTATTATGAAACACATGGTACTTGGGGAGGCACTCATTATCTGCATGAGAATAGCCTCGGGGAAACCCACATGTGCATGCCTCCTGCGTTTTCAAAATTGGAAATATTGAATCTGTAGTGGGTTACCCAGTGCCCCTATCTTATGATAATAGAGAATCCTGGAGTGTTAGACATCTTTACAATATTTAGTTTATATGAATGTATGTAAATACCTATTTGGTACTTAAAACATTGTAGATTATGGAATCTATATTCTGAGTTAAGCATTTGTAAAATAATGCCATCAGTAGGCTTTTTCTAAAAGGATTTGAGAATTATAAAAGCTATCCATTATGGTGTTCTAACTTCCCTTGCCAAAATGCCTGGCTCTTTATACTTACCTTTTTGGCCTTCGTTTAGCAATAAGAAATATTAGAAAGAATACTTAAGAAAGAATAAAGTTGTTGTTGTTTGATTCAGTTAAAAAATCTGTTTCTTTTATTATTCTTCTCCACCTCATCTCCTTAATCTGACTGGTGAGTTGTTGGCTAGAATATCATTTTGGAAAGGGCAATCTTACTCAAGGATTAATCATAGGTTTGCTAGGGTGTAATGTATGGAATATTTTAATAGGTTAAAAAATGAAAAAGTATAACATGTTCTCATGTTTATTTTGCACAATATTTCCTTGCTATTTGTTTTGAAAAGCTCTACCATTGTTACCAAATGAAGACAAGTGGTTTGAGGAAAAGGAGGGAGAAGTTTATTAATCTTTCAGCAAATGAGGAGGATGGCAGACTCTCATCTTAAAGAACCACCATCCTGCTTTCAAGCAACAATAAAGAGCTTTAAAAGGGGGGTTTTAGCTTTGCTCTATTGGTGTTTAACTATGGTTGGTGGTCCTGGTTAGCCTTATCTCCAGTGACGATTACTTCATGCCCTTTGCCTGGACAATTCAATTGAGCTATCTGGAGTGGTTTAAAACAACGAATGAAGAACATTCCTCGGCACCTCTGATTACTGGCTCCAGGCAATAGTGCAGGTTTTAATTCCTAAAAGAGTGGGGAGGTTTTAAAGAGACAACTTGTAATACATTTTGCTATTTTTCAGGCCCTTACTTTTTTTAATATATTCTCCACTGTCAATTTTACGCTTCCATATCTATGGTAGGAGGGATGATGTAGTCATCTAGTTAATTCCTGCTGAATTGGGGTGATGTTTTAGATAGAAGGTTTGTTACCAGGTGAAAAGGGGCATAAGCAACAACCATAAAAATTGACAAGGCGAAATGGAGGAAATCAAAAAAGAGATTTTACCCAACCTTGTACATAATGTCTAAATTAGGGCTGGGCAAGAGAGAAACATGGGACCTTTGAGTACAGAGCTATTAATTGCACCTTGTAGGTGATCTGAGAGACTGGCCTCTGCAAATTCAGAGTGTAGGAAGGCAAATTATATACAGGAATATGACAAATCCAGCAGCAAGACAGGTCAGCAGGAGAGGAACTCCTCACCAACAAGTTATCTCTTCATCCTACGGACAGAATAACTAAAGAAAGGATAGCAAAAATATCAATATTTTTATTTTTCCTTCTTCTTAAACAGATACTTTAGATTGCCTAAAGGCTGGCCCATGCACTGGGGGCTTGGGTCTTCTTCTTCCATGGGGCATCCCTTTACTCTGATGGACCCAAGGTTTTACACCTGACAATTGCAATGAGGTGTGAGTTGTCAGAGGCATATGGTAGGGTCCTTTCTACTCCTCTACTTCCACTAAGGGTGGGGACCTGAAAGAGGCAAACTCATGTATAGTGGTTAGTATTTTATTTATTTGTTTGTCATATTGCTTTACTCTATTTTCTTTTCTTATGGTTATATTACCATATTTGCCTCAGGGTGCTAGAAAGAGTCCCCCATAAACTATTTCACATGGGCTCAACTTAAGCCTGCATTTAGGGGCTAGCCTTAGCTGAAGGATGGCAAGTGACAACACCCTATCCCACTTAAGATGGGTTTCCTGCATCATTTTGCTATAGTTTTCCTGAAAGCATGATTAATTTTCTCCATTTTTCCCATAGATTGAGGTCTCCAGGATGCATGCAATTTCCGTTCTAGATGTAGGGCTTTGCTTACTTGCTGAGCTACCTCTGATATAAAGGAGGGTACATTATCACTCTGTATGGAGGAAGGGAGCTCATCTCTCAAATGAGTTCCTTCAAAAGGATTCTGGCAACTTCAGACACTCTCTCCATTTGGGTAGGATAAGCCTCCACCCACCCTGAAAAGGCATCTACTAATATAAGCAGCAGTTCGCTTTTCTGTCTTTGGATAGTTTCAAGAACATAAAGGACACCTATGAGTTATTTGTTAGATAGTTTATTGCAAATGGGGTCCTTTTAAATGAGGTCCCACCAAATCCACTGTGGCATCATGCCTATAATGTGTGCATTCTTGTTTGTGCCCCATATAGGGGCCAAAGCAAGGCTTTGGGTAGAAGAATGAGTCCATGAGAATTCTGTCTCCAATTAGCTGTGTCATGCCAAGTGTCAAAGCCCCAGTCTTTAAAGGAGGTTTATATATTTAAATCTAGCTGGGTAATCAAGGCACTGAGAAACAGATCACCTTAACTACCTCCTTAGCAACTCTGCCAGTGAGGCCGCTCATTTCTTTTTACAACATAAGTTTCTCCCTTTTTGGTGACCAGGACAGTACATGATAGCCATCTGTTTGGGCTCAGCTGGGGCCTGTTTCAGAGCATTATTTCAGTGGCATACTTAATATTCTTATTTCCTGCTGTCAGGAGACCCCTTTCCTTCCAAATGGCACTATGAGCATGTATGACCATAAAAGCATATTTGGAGTCCATATAAATCTTTACTTTTTCTCCTCTGGATAACTGAAGAGCTCTGATTAAACCAATTAGCTCAGCATTCCAAGCTGCAGCAGCAGGCAGGAGTGCCATTGCTTCCAGTACCTGTCATTCTGTGATCACCATATACTCAGCCTTTGGTTGTCCATAAAGCTGCTCCCATCAGTGAAAACATTCCAATCTGTTTCTGGCATTGGCTGATCTGACACATCCAGCCTGCTATAATAGATAGTCTCCAGAACTTCTAAACTGTTGTGCTGTAAAGACTCATTCCCTGCAGCTGGTAATGTGGTAGCAGAATTGAGAGTAGACACAGTCTTTTATAACAACTCACAAGTAGCTGCTACTGCCTGGAGGCAAGAAGGCCATTGTCTCACAGTATTGTCCAGTTGCTTTGACAACCATGCCATTGGCTGTGGGATGTCTCTCACCATCTGTACTAAGACTCTAAGGCTCATTACTTGTTTTTCAATATAATTTAAATTCTTTCTATGCTAAGACTCTAAGGCTCATTCCTTGTTTTTCAATATAATTTAAATTCTTTCTGTGCTAAGACTCTAAGGCTCATTCCTTGTTTTTCAATATAATTTAAATTCTTTTTGTAAGTCAGGCAATCCCAATGCTGGACAGTCATAAGAGTCTGCTTTAGTTTTTCAAAGGCATTTTGACAGTGCATGGTTCAGATCAGGGGCTCCACATTTGTCCCATTAAGGGCCTTGTATAATGGCTATGCTATTAGAATTTGGGATCCAAATGCGACAGAACTCTGTCATTCTTAAGAATCCATGCAGTTGCCACAGGTTCCTTTGCTAATTTGGAATCACATAAGTAACCTGCTGTTTGCAAATCTGTCCAATTTCAGGTTCCACAAGTTCCTTGCTAAGCTCTCGCTAAACAGGGTAGGAGAGATTTTTAAACCCCCTGTGGCAACACAGTCCAATATTGCTGTGAGTTTATCCCAGTATCAGGATCCTGACATTCAAATGTTTCTGAGTACCAATCATGGTCACTTGTACAATATCATTAATGGAATGTAGATCCTGAATCTATACTCACTGATATGGGGGATTTAAATCCTTTCTGTGTGTCCACAGGTCCTCCTGGCCCATACGGACTTACTTTTTTGATAAACCTTGGGAGAAGCAGGACTTGCTGCTTCTTGCAAATGCTGTAGTTGTAGTCAATGATGCACAAGTCTGATAAGGCCCAAACTTCAAAACAAACTACTCCACAGTAGCAGGCTCCTGTGTGCTTTACCAGGCCCTGGTATTCAAAGCCAGCAGGAGCTTGATGGCACCCACAGAGGTGAGCTTCTGCTGCTTTTGGAACAGCTCCTGAAGCTCCCACTACTTCCTCAGTTCCAGCATGGCCATTGAAGATGTCAGGTCACCACGGTCAGTGGTGGATCAGCAACAGCTACACTGGTGGCTCCCTTGGGCCCACTTCCTGGGCTCACACTGACAAGTTCCTTAGCAGCCATTGCCTTCTCCCTTCCCCCTGCCTGGCTTGCAGTGTACTGGACTGCATGCATGACCATAAAGACACCGGGGGTGGGGTCTGGGTAACTTCTGCCCATGTGCCTCGGTGGGGTTGGCACTCCTACATCAATTAAAAAGTCTACTAATTGAGTCTCCACTGTTGATTTCACATGGGGCATCTGTGGGGATATGTGGATTGGAGCCACTAGTGAGGAATGGAGCTCCAGGGCCCCTCGTTCATCACCTGAGTCCTGGACTTGAGAAAGCATTTCTAACCTAGAGTTTCTTATTACATGGATCCCTTTGAAATTTTGTACAGTGTTCTTTCCAGTGTCCTTCCTCTTTAAAAAAGCTTCAACTTGGGGCAACCTTTTCTGCCCTTTCCTTTTGACTGTCTCAAAGGCCCCTTGGTTGATGCAGCTAACAGAATACACATAGGTTTCAGTTTCTGTTCTTCCTAGTGTTATATACCTTAAAAATGATATCAATAAGCTGTGAGGGATTCCTGCCAATTGCCCCTTCCGTGTGCTGCAACTTCCTACGTATATCTGAAGCACTCTGTCCTCTAAAGTCATATTAACTATATGCAAATATTCAGAGGCCTCTGGATTCACGTCTGTGTATTTCTGATATTCCTGATAGATGTGTTTCAAAAATTCAGAGGGCTCTTCGTTGGCTTTTTGTTGTAATTCTTGGACCTTGTTTAAACTCTTCTGTCTAAGCACTCCCCTCCACAGGCCTGCCAGAATATACTTTTAGTAGTGATTTATTCTCACACTATCTGTGTCTGCATTAGAATCCCAATTTGTGTAAGTCCAATAATATCCTGACAGCTATCCTTGCGCATCCAAGCCCCCTATCTGATATTGCCATAATGGAAATTGCCCTGTCCCAGCAATAGGGGCCCTCTGGCCAAATTGAGTTCCCTGCCATGTCCTGGAAGAGAGGCCATTCCTAATCTCGAGTTGTAACCCAATGGGTGTGGTAGTGAAGAATTAGTTCCAGTCATGCTCTCCTCAGCCTATCTCACAGTGCTATGATGGCAGCAGTAGTGGCAGGCAATGGCAGTTGCCCCAAGCCTGGTTCCACATGGGGCCACCTCCCAGGTTGGTCGTGGGGCTCCAGCAGGGGAAAGCTGCTCCTGTTAGTGGTCTCTGTGACCACCACATCATGGGCCATGGCAGACAAGTCAGTGGGGCCCCAGTGACACAAACTCAAGCAAAACCAAATCTGCAGTACCTTCACTGGCCAATGGGAGCTGGTGGGGGTGGGGGAGTGGGTTTATGAAATCCAACCTGGTTAATTCCTCCCCAATTTTATCCCAGGGTCTGACTATCTTTATCATTAACTTTGTCCCAGGCTTTTCAGCCTCTTTTATTCTGTGACTGCATGAAAGATTATACATATGGGATCTCATCTCATTTACCTGACCTTTGACAAAACAATTCCAGTTCTAAGATAGTATAATAATTTCAGGTTCCAGAAAATGTACACTTCTCCTCACACTCCAGCACATACAGTGCCCAAGCAGTATTACAATAACACCATTCTTTCTTTAGACATAGACTTATAGCTAAAAGTTGACCATTCAGCCCAAATTCTCCCCAATGGACTTTCAGATGGAATAGAAATGGAACCTCCCATGGTAAGACAAAACTCACAAACAACAACAGCAAACATAAGTTGACAAGTAGAAAATATAGGGAATTTCCCAGGCAAACCATCCTAAATGCCAAGGCCTACCAAAAAATGGGAACCATACAAATGAGAACCAAATTCTCCTAAACCCAAAGGGGGATGAATCCCTGGTTCCCTACAACAAATGAGAAACATACAAACGAGAACCAACTTCTTCTAATTTAAAAGGGAATGAATTCCACAGGTTTTCTAGTTCCTCTCAGCCATGACTTCCACCCCCAAATGGTGCCCCAAACAAACGCCCTGCCACAGGGCTGAAAAGGTTCAAAAACCTTCCCCAAATGGGTGGAATCAAGAGTCTTGGTAAGCACACCACGGAACTTACCAAAATGACTAAGGTGTCACAACTCTTCTCAAATATGTTTCCTTTTCCTCAAGGAGGTTCAGTTTGTGAAGAGCTGCATCTAATTCAGGGAGGGAGAGATGAGAGTTCCTTGGAGCTAAGCAAGCTCTGGCAGCTCTAGGTGATCCCTTACTCTCTCTGCCTGGAAAGACGGTGCTCCTACTGGTGAAGATCCATGGCTTGATCTGGGGCTGTTCCCCACCTCTTCCAGCCATAGCAGCAGTAGTGGATGCCGTTATACTGGGACACTGATGGGCCCACCTGGGGACATCAAATTCTGTTTCCACACTGAGGCTGAACAGGCCGAACTAGGACAAGCAGTGTAAGGAAAAGGAAAGAGAAGTTTATTAATCTGTCAGCAAATGAGGAGGATGGCAGACTCTCATCTTAAAGAACCATCATCCTCCCTTAAAGCAGCAATACAGGGCTTTTAAAGGGGGATTTAGCTTTGGTCTATTGCCATTTCACTATGGCTGATTGTCCTGGTCAGCCTTATCTATAGTGAAGTGACTGCATGCCCTTGGCCCATAGAGCCATCTGCTGTGGTTTTAAACAAAGAACAAAGGGCCTGGAGCAGTGGCTCACACCTGTAATCCTAGCTCTCTGAGAGGCCAAGGCAGGCGGATCACTCAAGGTCAGGAGGTCAAAACCAGCCTGAGCAAGAGTGAGACTCCGTCTCTACTAAAAATAGAAAGAAATTAATTGGCCAACTAAAGATATATAGAAAAAATTAGCCAGGCATGGTGGCGCATGTCTGTAGTCCCAGCTACTCGGGAGGCTGAGGTAGGAGGATCGCTTGAGTGCAGGAGTTTGAGGTTGCTGTGAGCTAGGCTGACACCATAGCACTCTAGCCTGGGCAACACAGTGAGACTCTGTCTCAAAAAATAAAAAAAATAAAAAACAAAACAAAGAACAAAGAGCAAAGAGCATTCCTCTGCCCTTCTGATCACTGGCCCCAGGCAGTAAAGCAGGTTTTAATTCCCAAAAAGAATGAGGGAGGTTTTAAAGAGACAACCTGTAATATATTTTGCCCTTGCTTGGGTCCTTCTGTTACACCATTGTAGGGGACTGATATATATTTTCCTAGTTTAAGAATTAAATTTAGTAATGTATGTGATCTTCCCAGAGCATTTAAAAGTAATATGTTCTGGACAAGGCCCCTGTTGCCTTGAGGCATAACAAAAACAAGGTGTTGCCTAGAGGCATAACAAAGGACCTGAGTAGCAAGTAAGCAAGAACTACCCTGCCCCACGGCATTGGGGGCCTGGAGGCCACATGATAAACACATTGTTCCTGTGATTGCTGCGTACACCCCATAAGATGGCTGGTTAGTCAATGACGGGTAAGACCCCTCAAGGTAGGGGTGACCTAAGCCAGGCACAGCTGCCAGGGGTTCAGCCGAAGATCTTAGGAGATCACTCTAAGAAAAGCTGGGGATGAGAAATGCCCCCCGTGACTTGCCTTGCCCATCCTTGCTAATCTTGGTCCATGATCTATGCCTAGCACCTAGAGCAACCACCTGGAAACCTTGAGCCAGGGGATATCTGCTTTCCTAAGGCTACGTATTCTGGAATTTATGGCCATTGCTGCAATGCCTGGGCAGTTACGTACAAGGAGCTAACTTTAATTTTTTAGAGTATAAAATAAAACTGTATTATTACTCGAGTCAACCGTTTGTACGTGTGTCTGCGTTTTTTTGTGTGTGTTCTGTGTTTGTGTTTTGTGTTCTGTGTTCATCCTCTGTCCTGTAAATGGGCCACGGCACACCATCCTAAAAGTAAACTAAAATATATAACTTTAAAATAAAGTGCAACATTATTATAATTCATGCTTTAACATTCTGTGTTATTGCTTTATATGATTTAAACATTTTTTAAAAAACATTTCATAGGTGCAGCTCGTTTTGTTAGACCAAAATTAAATTTCACAAACCTTTATTGGAGCTTATGTTTGAAGACATTGCATTTAACATGTGATTTTGCCCCCTTTCTCCCTTGAAATTTCATCAAAATGATAGTAAAGGAATAGAGAAAATACAAACCAATAATAGCAGCATCAGGATGAGGCCAGAAGTATACATTGAATTTCCAGAGTTGGGGAGGATAAGCGTTGTTAAAATATGTTGCCTAATGTAAGCAGAAGTAGCCATGGCAGTAAATGAGGAAGTCAATATGCCCTGGAAAGACTTTGGAGTCTAAGTCTGAGAAACAGTGGAGGAATGGAGGGAGGGAGGAAAAAAGAAGGGAAGGTCAGAGCTGAAAAGGATGGATTAATAGAAAGTTGTTTTCTTTAACATACAATTGACCCTTCATAGAGCAGGCAGTCTAGAATTTACCCACAGGAGGAACTAATCAGTGCTTTTACATAAGGAATAAAAAAAGAAGTACCAAGAGTGGTGTTAAGTAAACTGCTTGTGAATTGTGAGCTTTCACAAAAATGGATGGTATATTAATGCATTACGTGAGATAAAGAAAGCCTTTCCAACTTTGTCACTTTTCCCCCACATTCTTTTTAAATGGTCAGTATATTCAATATCTGCTTACTTGGTCCTTGCAAAATGCTTTTTTCATTGCTTGTGTTAAAATTATTGATCCAAGAAATTGAGGAAAGCTTGGAGAAGGGTCACTTTGGGAGAACAAGTTGAAGTGAACTAGGAAGAAAAATAGAGAGGCAACATCATGTAAACAACTAATCAAAAAATAAACTTTGAAAGAATATATTCAAACATCACTCTATTCAAACCAAATTAAAAGAAGGTGTCATTCATAATTCTTTCCTGTCCTCACCACTGATCGAGCAGTGGCCTAGGGATATAACAGTTGCGAGGTAAGAGATGAAGACCAACCACAACCTCATCAATCTTACTTAGCGGCTTAAGCTAAATTTTACCAAGCACAGCAAATAGGATTGTTGACTCTGTTAGACTTGCTGTGGTGGATCAGTGGAGAGGTAGAAATTTCCCTCACTGGAATATGCACTTTTCCTGGTTCTGCATTTTCTGTCTTTTCCCTTGAAGTACATTTATCAAATGCCTAAAACGCTCTCACAGTACTTGTCCCAGATTTGCCTCTCACCAAGGCATGTGCAGCGGGAGAATAGAGGAAAACAGGCTAAGCCCTTCAAAGTCTCTCTGTCTCTCCCCAATCAGTCTATGGGGACTATCTCATGAACTTGGGGCATAATTATTGCAATGCTGTGTGGTACCATTTGAGTGCATAAGGCAACATCATTAAAATTTTACATTTGGACAAAAATTTTGTGGCTTTTGTCCACATCTCCTCCTAAGAGACTTAGCCCCATACTTACCACCTAAATATTTCTATTGTTTATCCCTTCCCTCCCCAGATCAGCTTATTTTTCTGGAGTATCCACCTGACCAAGAAACAATCATCCTTTAGCAATAGAGAGACAATTAGATGATCTCTTTTGATCATTTGAGAGGCTCAGAAATCAGGAGTTGAGTAATTGGGCAATATTATTAAATACCTGCAGGACACTAGAGGAAGGAACTTCTGCAGAAGTCTTCAGAGGAACCTTGATTCTGCCCCTCTTCTGACTGAGTTTCTGTGGTTGGCTCTAATTTTATGTATTCTTACAACTCTTCTACACTTGCTTCTCACACCCAACATTATCTGAGGCAATTCTGTTCCATACCACCAAATGTGTCTTGTAAAATATCACGCATATAAAAGGATAGCAAAACAAGAAAAATAAATAAACAAAAGCAAACTCTGGAGTGCTCACATTGTGAATGTAATTTCAGATGCTGTATGATTTGGGGGTGCAAATCATATACCCTTAATAGTTTCCAGAATGTAATGCCTAGGACTCGACCTATGTGAGCGTAAACAGTGCCACGTTCCTGTTTATTACTACCATGTCTCCAGTTTCTCACCTTTCATGCTAGGAGTCCCAAAATAACCAGTGAGTGTCTTCAATGTCAGAAGAGTCCTGTTCAGCCCATTTTGGTATGCTATTTGTAGCTGAAAGAAACTTTCTCCTCTAGAGTAGTTTATCTGGATGTGCTAGGTATGAAATGTTGACATTAGAGTAAACTCTTCCAATCTCTAATTGACGTCGGATTTTAAGGTGGCATCTTGTCCCGGAGGTAGCAATTAATCCAGAACAGGCTCTCTTTCATGCTGTGCTTAATGATAAGTCAAACTGGTCAGATCCCTTCTATATAAAGTCCTTTATGTATCTCTTGCCTGTCCTTTTCTACAATGCCAGTGCTGGCAGAGATCTGCGCCACAGGGAAGCTAGGTAATTCGCTGCTGCACTGCAGGTGAGGCCGCACAACGCATGATAGCAGTGAGTCTCTCTGATAGAAGTGTAAGGTGAATCTGTACCAAAAGATCACACTGGGTGGGCATGGTGTCAGCAGCGAGCATTCTCTGCTTAGCTTGCCACCAATGAAGCCTCAGAGAAGCCCTTCACTGCTGCAGGGAAGGGCTTCATTTGTTTGACTTTATAAGCTAAACATACTGATTAAGATTCATGTATGTTGTTACATGTATCAGCATTTCATTCCTTTTTATTTAGTAGTGTTTCACTGCATGTACCTCAGTTTGCATATCTATTCATCTGTTGATGGACATTTGGTTTGATTTCAGATTTTGGCTATTACAAATAAAACTGTATATATTGTACAAGTCTTTGTATAGTCACACATTTTTATTTCTTTTGGGGAAATGCCTAGGAATGGAACAGATGCTTCCTCTGATAAGTGCATATTCAATTGCCAGAAGGTCTTTGAGAGTGATCGTGCCATTTATTTTACATTCCCGCCAGCAGTGGATGGGAGTTGTAGTCACGTCTTTGCCAACTCTTGGTGAGTCCGTCTTTTTCACTTTAGCCATTCTAATGTGTATGTTCTAATTATTTTTAAAATTCACACTCTGCAGTAAGTTTCAAGATACTGTTTCAGGAATAATTCTTTATAGAAAATGTTGGCATGCATAGGAATTGATGGCCTGTCCACTATCTCTGCAAGCTGGTTCCAAAGGGTCAGCTGGAGTCACTGCGGCTGGAGGGAGAAGAGCTTGTAGCAAGGGGGACGGCGCAACAACAGTGGCTGCCTGACTCCCTGCCTGCACCTGTGTGACAGAAGCAGCAGTAGCACGACAGTCCCTGATATTCGGAGGACAGGGTCTTGTTGCCTACTGCGGCTCCCACTGCTGTACGCAAGAATCTTCACACACGCACAGCTGCCTGCCACAGGTTGGGAGTGGGGAATGGGGAGCTGCTGTGCTAAGAGATAGAATTGACTGAAATTAACTGCAATATATAGTCCAACCTTTCCCCTGGAAGTTGCGAACATCCAATAGACTCCAGAGTTCCAAAATAGCTACATCAGACAGATCTGCCAGTGCAATCATCTAGATGGGAAGGAAGACAGATTCCTGGTGCTTCCCAATCCATCGTCTTCCCAGATTCTCTCTCCAAAGCATTTTAAATAGCTAAGTTTTACTTAAGTATTTTAACGGTAAATATGTAAATGAAAATTCTGATTCTTATGAAGACAGCACCTGGGGGAAACACAGAATAAAATAACCAATAAAAGACCGAGATTTGATCAGAGAAGTGCATGTCGGTTAACTAGCTACTATATTGGTGTAGGTGATCAAGAACTAGAGGAAACTTATCAAAACCATTCCGAGCAGAGGAACAACAGTTATTTCCCCTTAAAGCAGTTCTGAAGCCTAGGACGGAGAAATATGAAAATGCCTTATTGATCACGAACAGTTTAAAAGAAGCTATACTAATAAAAAATCCTGTAAGGAGAAGTATAGGGTTATTATTAAGAACATACAGGAAAGGAAAAGAGAAACTGGCTCCTGGTCTTGAAAACAAAAGTCACCATAAGAAGGAAGCTAGTTAGCTGAATTGCCTGTGACGTCTCTACTTGAACCACATTAAGGATGTCTGGGCAATGTTGTGTGGACTGTCTTTGGTAAGAGCAAAGCAAATAAAGTGTGGGAGCCATGGGGAATCTTCTCCTTCACCTTCTGCAATTTTGCTGAAAACACACACACACACACACACACACACACACAAAGGCAGGTTAAGAGAAGAGACCTACGAATTTATTACTGTGTATTACTGTGCATGGGGAGAATTATAGAGTGATTGTCTAATATCCCAGTGGAGTACATATATTTATATACACTACTTCCTAGGGAAAGGGAAGTTAGGGAAGCATGGATGATTCTGGGGGAATAGTAAATGATTTTTAGGGGAAATCATTGGGTTTCAAGAACATAGAATGGCCTGGGATAAAGTCTGTTGGGCCTGCAGAGAAGACAGTGGTTTTCAACAAAAGTCGGTCCAGGTTTGTTGACAGACTTCAGTCTTTTTTTCTTGCAAAATGAGTTCTGTTAATGAAAACTCAGGGAAGGGACAAGATAAATAATTCTTTTTCTCTTTGGTGGGTCCAAATTTGGGAGATAAGGAACTTACTTTATCCTGTTCTTTGAGAGAGACAGGATTGAGAGACAGTAAGGAAGGGTGGGAAAGGTCAGAGAAACCTTGATACTTCTTCAGTTCACTATGTCAAAGTGTCATTTTTTGGGGTATCAGTTTTTGAACCCCAATATTAGCTACTCTGAGATTATTGCTTATTTTTATTTGTTCTTTTTGTCCCAAGACTGGAGAAGCCATTCCTTCTACAGGTGATTACCACTAAGCTCTAAAATAAGAATAGTGAAATACACAGTGATAATTTTGCTAACTATAATTTCTTACTCATATGGAACTACAAAAAGACATGGAAAAATAAACTATTCTGATATATTATATGAGATCTAAGAAACATGACAAAGTGAGAATCTAGAGATTACTCAAATACTAATTTCCAAGGACAATTAAGACAGATTACATTTTATAAACAGCTTTTGCTTAACCAATCTATGTATGTGGTAGAAATTAAGTAAATTGGTTTATTATATCCCCTTTGCTCCCATTACATAAAGGTACAATACATGCTGATAGAGAACCATGTGAATAACTTAACTCCATAAATAAAAATTTTTAAAGTGATAGTAAGATAGTTCCAATTTATTTTAAGATAAGATAAGCCCCTTGAGGAATGAAATAAACAAGCTTCCTAGTAATACAAGTTTCAGACTAATTGGAAGCAAAATGTCAGGGCCATACTAATTTGATTCCTAAGATGTAAGCGTGTGATCAAAGAAGTAAAATGTGAACGGTACTCTTGAATACAAGTAGCTTCATTTAGAAAAAGAGATAATAGCAAATAAAGAATATTTATCACTGGCAGTTTGTGATTAATATTTGATTTACAGTGTACCTTGCATTTAAATCTCCTCCATTACTTACACTTATTAGCCTTCTTCCTGCTGTCATCACTTTTCATCTCCTCACCATTGCTAAGAAATATGTGACTGAGATAGCTGCATCATATCCCGCAAATGCTGTGGTCTATTTGACTGAGACAGCAATCTTCAATAGTGCACTGATGCTGACACAGATTTCAGTAAGAACAATTTCACCTGGGAGCAACTCTCCTCGCCTAACTATCAAAGCCAGCATTCCGGAAATGTAGGTAGCAACAACGCAATTATGAAGAATTGAACCATAATCCCCTGTCAGGGTCCCATAGAGGTAAAAGTTGGGATGTTTCAAGGGCATTTCAGAGAGTTTCAATTTACTCATGACAGGTAAGTTATAGTTAAGAAACCGGTTATATATACTTGTAACATGTGGAAGACACATGAGCCACGACACAATGCATCTCTCTCAGCTCATGGTTTATGATGTTCTTATTTTTATTATGTAAGAGAGGTATCACAATTTAATGATTGCCACCCTACATATTTTAACATTCCCAGTCATAAATATCAGCTATTACATTTAATATTCTGCTTGGCTATTTCAAAATCATTTAAAATATAACAAACCTAATTGCAAGAATTATTAAGATTTATATGAGGGGGATTTTCAAAATCTCCTATCTTTCTTTTTGACTCTTGATTTCATATTTCTCTCTGGCAAGTGAACCACTCCATGATCTATTTTCAATTGTTCCAACAATGAAAGAATAATTATAACATATGTGAATGATGTCAGACAGATAATAATAGACTTGTAACTAACATTACATTCTTATAGCAATACCATTTAGAGTTACAGGAATATGTGACATTAAGGGTGTAGGATATATTTAGTCTCTTTTGTAACATTTCCCTATCCCTAGTGCTCTCAATCCTATAATCTGAGGAAATAAAACATTTCAAAGTATTAGTTTCAAATAATTATCTTTTGAATTCCAGTAAAAATTGATTGACTAGGTTTTCCCCTCTTAGACAGATGTATATTTAATATGGGTTTATACATGAAGAAAGATATGATTTAGGAAAATTCCAAATAAAGTAAGTTTAAGAGAATACACATTGAGACTTTTCACTTATTTTTCCAATTTTATTTTTGAGTAAGTTTTAAATGTAAACTTAAACATTTATCCAAAAATTATGGTATCTGTGAGATTAATGGTGGAGAAAGTAATTTTCTCCAAGTATTCAAAATGAAAGAGGTACAATGTTAGGGTGTGGCTTTATTTTCAGGAAGGTAACATGTATTTTAAATCAAATATATGCATCTTACTTTGCCAGACATTGGGAGATTTCAATTAAATCCATAAAAGTACTATCTGTATGCTAGTTATATCCTAGGTATTGTGTAAGCCAGAAACAAATGACAAATAATTCCTGAAAACTTCCCTTAAAAAGTTAACAGTCTTATAAGGGATACAAATGATTAAGAAAGTACTAGAAATGCATTCTGGTTGCTATAACAATGGAGGGTGCTCTCCTTAGCTTGAGTGAGTAAGGGAGTGTTCCCAGAAAACTGGATATTTATTTAGATGGGGACTGTGTGAAACAGCTCTTTTCTATAAGGCATGTGATATAATTCCTTCTCTTCTCTCCCAAAAATACTTTTTAAATCACTACATAACTTTTGGAATATGCTTTATGTTGCATATTTTAATAAAGCTGTAGAAACAAATCTCATTTCTTCTACCTGAGGGAATGAAATTCAAACTAATATCATCTATTAATTATAAAAGCATGCAAATATATTAATAATTCCAAGATCAAATATTCTTAAATAGTCACAATACTATTTGTGTGAGTATATTTGAAATAATTCATTATAAAATATATTCTTCAAAACAAAGGGTATATTTTACAATGAATTATTTCAAATATACTCACACAAATCATATTGTCATTATTTAAAAATATTTGATCTTGGAATTATCAATATATTTGAATGTTTTTATAATTAATAGATATTAATTAATCTTTAATATTTTATATTTGAAATGTCATACAGAGAGAGATTTGACAAATCAGAGCAAAATAACATAGTGAGATTTTAAATAATGTCATGAAGATATAGAATATATACAAGGCACAATTTAATCCAAAATAGTGAAAAATAGAAGTTGAAAGAAATCCATTTTAAGCATAGATTTTATGTGGAAGTAGAAGAATAAATCTGGCTTTCACTGTTGACATATTAGGATCAGGTATAAATCATAATCTGAATTTGCATGTCGTAGTAAAGTGGCAGACCTAACAAGCGTTCTAGCATATGGAGGGAAAGTCCTAAGCACTCTCAGCATTGTCAGAAATACAAAATATCAAATGGTGTTAAAATTTTAATGATAATGAAATATAAAAAGAACTCTTCAAAATACATCAATATATAGAGGGAGACAACAGAGAGTTTAGCAATGCCCGTCTTTTATCAGTTCAGCTGCAGAGACAGCTCTTTAGCCACTGAGGAAAATAAAATGAAGGGGGAATGGGTGGAACTTTTTGCTAATGTATTTGACTGCTAAATATTCCATATTTGAAAAACAGCAGACATTAAGGATAAGAAAAATTTTCTGGAATAAACTCACCAAACTCAATGAATTTCATCCAAGTCTGTCTCCTGTGTTTTTGTGATTGTCTGGGGCCAACTGGTGGCAGCAGTAGCTAAAATTACTGCCATCTACAAGCTGGAACTGCAGCAAATTCTGAGATCCCGAAGCTTTCCATATAAGCTCTTTTTCCTAAACGTTTGATTCTTTACTCTGCCATAAGTCACAATTTCAATCTGGCTGTGTAATACTCTTTTGCTGACTGCCCTTCAAAGGAAAAAGAAAAAGAGTGTCAATTGTTTGCTTTTATACCTTTATTTTTTAATCCCTTCATTTTTATGCTATACTATAACCACCAAAGGGGGGGGGAGAGGAAAAAGAAAACATAAAAAACTAAAATATAAGTAATAAGACCAACAGTTAGTACATGAAAAAGAAATAATAGAAAATCATATTTATATATGAATATTTTACATGATTAGTCTCTTCTCTACATAATTTGGCCAGGTTAGATACATAATCAAAAATATCTGTGGTAGAAATTATACTCTTATTTTACCGAGACTGTAAGTTTGTTTTATGAATATCTTGAATATCGTAATATATGAATATTTATAAATATCTTAATATAGTTTTATATGGTGATATAACAGAGTACCTTGGTTGTATATAAGCAAAGACAAATTAGTAAATGGCAATCTCGACCTCAACTGGCCATTGAAAAGATCATCTGGGTCCTCCTGGTAGACAGGATTGCTTGCTACTGAATTAGAAAGTGCATACCTGTCCATTCCACAATTTTGAGAGCAAATATGTCCCAGCTGTTACTCTAAGGGAACAAGACATGAATGCTTTCTGTCCCTATGCAACTTATAATTTAGTAGAAGAAAAAGTCAGATGTAAGTAAAGATCTGACTGCTGTGAAAGAAAGTCAAGGATGAGATAGACAAAAATGGAGAGTCTTAGATTATATAGGAAGCTCAGAGAAGGAGTCTCTGGCCAGCTGAATTGCTGAGACCCAAAGAAAGTGCAAATCACGTGGCAACCATACCATACCACAGCCTCGTCAAAAGCTGGGCAAGGACTTGGCTAGAGTCCAAGGCAGAAGTTCTAATTATAGCAGTAATAGTTAATGTTTACTGACTGGTTGTTTTGTGTCAGGCATTGGGTAAAGTCATTTAATTCTCATAACAACACTGTGGGGCTGGTTTTATCACTAAACCCGTCTACAGCAGAGGACCTGAAGGCACAGAGAGAAGGACTGGCCTCAAGTTCACCTGATTAGTCAGCAGGGAAACATTCTTCCCGCTCAAACAGAGCGTGAGGTTGTTTTCATATATTATTACCCCATAACTAGCTGTTACTAGGCACTTGTTTATGAACAAGGACCATGCTAAATCCCTTGAAATATGTGATTTTTAAAAATATTTAGAGCAACTGCCTGAGATAAACACTTTCTTATAAAAATGTCATTTTACATTTCGCAAGATTTTGAGCCTTGGCCCAATCAGTTTCTAATGGCTTAAAACGGAAGATAAGGACTTCCGAGTTGCCAATGGGCAGTTTTCTTCCCATGTGGTGCTGATAATCAAAGACAAATTTCATTAAGCAAGATACAAAGAATAAAACATACCCACCAGGGGCAAAAAAAAAAAAAAAGAAAGAAAGGAAAGAAAGAGAGACAAGGAGTCCTATTTTAGTGAATTTCTATTCTTGGACTTCACATCATAATATCCCTATGATGAATTGAAATTTTAATTAAATTTGCATCTAAGAGAGTCTAAACTACTATACTACCATTTAGATCTTCCTTAAAAGTACTAAAATTATATATTGTGACATGAAAATAAGAGGAACATATTCTATAGAATTTTCTTGAAGACTATTTCAGTTGTTTTTGCTTACCATTTTATGATGCAGTATTATTTTGTACATTTGCAGAGCTGTGAGTCTTTTAAGGTACAATTTTCAGCAGCAAGTGTATGCTTCTCAGAAATAATATTCAACCATGGCTCTATCTTAGCTGTTGCAGAATATGGTGACAGCAGCTTAAGATGGCGTGTTGATATCTTGAAATGTGCTCATCTCGTGTAGGTTCTTTTATAGAAATAAATAAAATTTGACAGTTGAATTTGCTTATTTTTTTCTTTTTGATAAAGTATTCTACTTATTTTTCCATATACCTATAATGTGCTAATAATTCAGTTACTGTTGACACTCTAAGGACAGAAAAATTAAGAAACAGAGGAATATAAATGAGAAAATTATTACACAGTTTCACAATGACTCAATAAAAAGAATCACACATTTCTCTAGTATCTGAAATTATTTTTAAATGTACAGGGATTAGAGCTGAGGTGGGTGGACAATCTGCTTATAATTAGATGATCTGTGAAACAAATTGGATATGTGTTAACCCTAAGGCAGAATTCATGTTTAGTTATCCATTCAAATAATGACAGTTGAAAAGATTCACACATAAAGTGCTACATGATATTTTTCCTGCAAGGCGGTACATTTCTCAGTAATTAGAAAATTTATTTTTCAAAAGAAATTTTCAATTTATTGTGAGCAGAAGGATATAGAATATGTATTTTCTGTTATATAAAAATAAAATTATACACTATTACTAATATATTAATCTATTAATTATTATAGTTGTACATTAAATTTGATGTCTTGTATGTATTTTTCAAAAGGTTTTGTGTAGGTCACTCAAAATTTAAAACACCAGATCTATGTAGAAAAATAAAAAATAATCTCATCAAATATAATATCAAAATAAGACAAAGAAGTAAAACAGTCATATGACTTATTTCAGTTTTTTGCCTGTTTGGTATAGATATAGTATTATAAATATAAAGCTGAGTTTCATATTTTGGCTGGATGATTTGACATTATAATTTCCTTATGTTTGCAATTAAAAATATACTGAATTCCATTGTAGTTGAGAATAGTAGTCAGAGAAAGCACCTTTACTCTTAAAGCGCATGATAATCAATTTTCATCTATGGTCAACTATCTATAAAAATCAACAACATGGTTTTCTTTACATAATCATAAGAATCAGAAATATTAATTATAACACATAAGAAAGTAAAGCAGAAAAATCAATAATATGTTGCCAACATTTTATGTTTTTCACAAATACTTTTAATTTTTTCAAGATAATTCAAATGCATGTTTCAGAAAGTCAGGTTGGCAAAAATATGAGTTATTCACTTAAATATGTCATTTTAAAAGTTCAAATAAGTGACTAGTAATAAAATATAAATTTTCTGCATGGTCTAAAAATATAAAATCATATTAGAAATTGTAATAGAATCTCTTAGAAAACAAACCCAATAAAAGCATTCATATTTTATCTTTGGGAGAATATCCAATCATAATTATTTTTACAGTTTGATTTTCTTTATTATTTGTCATTATGCTTAAAACAAAATTGGTTATCTTATTAAACTTATTAGCTTAAAATTTCTAGGTAAACACCAACAGAGAAAATAAACTAATCACTTTGTACCTGTTAATAAAAGCAATATAGACACATAAATGGATCTCTCCTAAAATTTCTTAATATTTTAAAACTCTTCTATAAATTAATAACTTTACAACATGTATTGATATGTAAAAATAATCCATTTTATAGAAATATCACAGACTTAAACATTCATATGAAATTTGTAGGAAAAAACTCATTGAATTTTATAAAATGCATACATATGTAGAAACTATCAACTATGTTCATTATCAAATCTAAAAACCTATATGTACTTATCATCCAATATCTTTCTGTTATAAATATCAACTAAATAATAAGTATCCTTAAAGTATGATAAATGAAGATCAGAGACAACCTGGACACAAAGAAAGTAAAGTGAATAATTAATTACATTTATTATTACTTTAGTAAGATTAGCAAGAAGTTTGTCATTTTGATTCTGTCAATATTCTATTTTTTTAGAAAAGATAAATTAGAGCAGTTCTTCATTTAAAGTGGATATAATACTAAACTGAGGATGAGAAAGTTAAGTCATCAACCATCTGTTGGATGTTGGAGAATGCATTCGATTTCTACTTGGATTTTCACAGCTACATAATGTTGAACTTGGTCACATACAAAACTATCTTCTAGCTCTACATTTGTTTCTCTGATTTCACAGATAACATATTGAAATTTGGAGGACTCAGGTGATCTATAGTCACTGGCAAATGGCAAAATATTTCTTTTTTTTCTTATTCATGTACACATTATTCACTCTATATATCAAGAAATCAAATATTTGATTTTATTGTATGACTCCCAAGACTATATACATTAAATGCTTCCAGAATATAATAATTTTTGTGTCACATACTATTAAATTTATCAATAAAATTTTATTACATATGACTGGTTTTATCTCTTTTCTGTACTCATCTAAAAATTTACTGTGCAAATTTGGAATGTTTATTGAAGCCTGTTCAATGGCTGAGCCACCCAGATTTGCCTCTTTATCATTTCATGGGTGATGATTTTCTTCTACATATTAAGCTTTAAGTATGACGTCTTTAAAGTTTGTTCAAATAAAAATAATAAAATCTATTTCACAATATTACTTAAGCAAATCCATTCCTTGCAATATTTTACAAACAGCTTTCTTAACAATGTTGTCCCCTTATTTTCTCTGCTGAGACCTACATCATGGTGGTTATGCTGCAGTTGCTGGATACTTTGTATCTTCTCCTCCCTTTCCCTTCCCCTGTCATCCCCCTTCCCTTCCCTTTCCCTCCCCCTCCCCCTCCCCTTCCCGTCCCTTCCCTTCCCTTCCCTTCCCATCTCTTATGCTTTTTTTATTTACCTTAAATAATATGTAAAAAGAAATGCGCCACTTCAAGTAGTCAACTTGTTTTTTTATAGAAATACAGCATGAACTTCAAAAGGAAATAACAACTGGCATTTTAAAAATTCATTATATTAGCAGCAAATGTAATAATAAAATTAAACCTTAAAAGTTACGCTTAACACATTTTTCAAAATATCTTTCTATTGGGGATATCTTTTATAACATGTACTGACAATTTGTTTTTAAATTTTGCTATTAATAATTTATTTGCCTCAAAGTAAGTTTGCTTTTATTTAAACTAGAAATTTCCTCAAGGCCATACCCCCTATAAAACAGTACTGAATAATTACAAGTCTGACTCCCTAGCAAACTAAGCAGAGAATCAGAGTTTCAGTGTTATTGAAATAAAGGCTAATCACTATAATAAAAGCACTTGTAATTATTTCATTCTTAAAGTTGAATACATAGTATATAATTTATAGATATTTACCAACAAATGTATTAACATGTATTTTATTAATATTAATGTCTTTTTAAAAGTTGGTTTGGGAAGTTGACATGTTACCATATATAAAAATTTGAAAATGTGAAGAGACTTAGATCAAGCTATCCTACATGATATTCAAAATACTCATAATGATAATTAGCAAAGAGTTGACAATAATGATAATATTACATATTATTTTTTGTTGACTAGTATGTAAACACAAGTTATATTTATTAAGCACGAAAATGTGTCTGTTATTTCATGAACATGATTTCTTCTCTCTACAGCTCTATAAGCTTAATTGCTAGCTAGTCTAAGTACTTGAGTTTGTAAGTAGGTTTATCACCATTTTCATGTTGATTATTATTTATTTAATCCACAGTATCTATTATTATTTAAAAGTCTTTCTATTTCCATAAATGCTTCTGTGGTCATTTGATTCAAACTCTTGTTTGTGGTTTAAGTAAAGTCTTATACTTGGTGTAAGTGAAGTGACATTTAAAAGGAATTCTTCACTTTGTATGAAACCAGAAAAAACTTTGTATAGCCAAAGCAAGCTTAAGTAAAAAGAACAAATTGGGAGGCATCAGTCTTCCTGACTTCAAGCTGTACTATAAAACAATAATAATTAAATCAGTCTAGTATTGGCATAAGAACACAGTCATCAATCTTTGGAATAGGACTGAGATTCCAGAGATGAAACCACCTGCATATGGTAACCTAATCTTTGATAAAGCAAACAAAAATATACCTTGGGGAATATATACTCTATTCAATATATGGTGCTCAGAAAACTGGATAGCTACATGCAGAAGGATGAATCTGGATCCCTACCTCTCACCTCTCACAAAAATCCACTCAAGATGGATAACAGATTTAAACCTAAGGCATGAAACCTTAAGAATCCTAACAGAAGATGTTGGGAAAACGCCTTCGGACATCAGTCTAGGCAAAGAATTCTTGAAGAAGACCCCCAAAGCAATTGCCACAGCAACAAAAATAAACAAATGAAATCTGATTAAATTAAAAAGCTTCTGCATAGCCAAGAAAACTATTATTAGAGCAAGTAGACAACCAACAGAATGGGAGAAAATATTTGCTCTCTACACTTCCGATAAAGGTCTGATAACAAGAATCTATCTAGAACTCAAACAATTTAACAAGAAAAAATCAAACAACCCCATCAAGAAATGGGCAACAGAAATGAACAGAAACTTCTCCAAAGAAGACAGAATAATCGTCTGCAAACACAAAAAAATGCTCGACATCTCTAATCATTAGAGAAATGCAAATCAAAACCACAATGAGATATCACCTAACCCCAGAGAAATTGGCCTATATCAAAAAATCCCCAAACAACAAATGCTGGCAAGGATATGGAGAGACAGGAACACTCTTACACTGCTGGTGGGACTCCAAATTAGTGCAACCTTTGTGGAAAAGAATTTGGAGATATCTCAAAGAGCTAAAAATAGAAATACCATTTGATCCAGCAACAGCATTATTAGGCATCTACCCAAAAGAGCATAAGACATTCTATTATAAAGACATCTGCACCTGAATGTTTATGGTGGCAAAATTTACTATTGCAAGGACGTGGAAACAACCCAAGTGCCTTCAACTCATGAGTGGATTATTAAAATTTGGTATATGTTTACAATAGAATATTACTCAATTCTAAGGAACAATAGATAGCTAGCACCACTTATATTATCCTGGATTAAGCTAAAGCACATTATCCAAAGTGAAGTGACACAAGATCAGAAAAATGGGCTTCACATGTACTCGCCATCAAATTGGTACTGACTGATTAACACTATGGGCCTCAAATGGCAGTGATGTTCACCAGGGATTTGGGGGTTGGGGGGTAGACCCACATCTTAGGGATGTGGTGAGCATTGTGGAGGGGAAGGGCAAACCTCTAATCCTTGCTAGGGAGAGGCAAAGATGTAAAATGCAACCAAATTGTTTGTACTCTTATATTTTCTTGAAATAATAAAAAAAAAAGTAAAGTTCTATAAAGGATATGATTCTACCTCACTTTTTACTTCTAGAGTATCAACCAATATGGACCAACAACATGATGATGACCAATCCTTACATATACCTCCAAATGATAAAAATTCCAGTAACTCAAGATGTACCTACACATAATATATTTTTTTTAAAAAAAAGCAAGTTAAAAATTCTCGTTGAGAAGGATATATGTTGCTTTGACTTTAGACTAGAGCTATCAAAAAATAGAAAAACTATAGTCTAGTGACTAATCTACTCCCATACATACATGCTAAGTTGCAAGCAATTGGAAATACTGTAATTATCTTCAGACTAAAAATATGCTTAAATGAGAGCATGTAAATATTAATATAAGTTATTCACAAGGGTCTCTTAATATCTGCATCTCTGCATCTGCTCATCTCCCTGGTTTGCAATGATAATTCTATGGTATTTAGTGATAACCTACCTAAACTCAGCATTTTATAAATGTGATGACTCCCCATTAAAAATGAATTATTTGCCATTTCAATTTTTCAGTCCTGCATAATTTTATTTGAGACAATCTAGAGAATAAGCCTTACATAATCATGCATTTATTTTAAACAATTCTTATGTTAGAAAATTAATTACTTAAATATTTTGATATAAATCTTACTGATGGAATTTGGAATTTGTTTGGGATCAGGGCATTTAGTACAAACAGACACACAAAAGGTCTAAATCTATATTTTATAGTTCTCCCTTTGGTGTCTAAATTTATAAACTATGTGTTTTTTTTAAGTTGTTCTCATGGACTTGTAAAAAGAATCTTCTTTTCTATGTTATTATTTTATATGTTCTACTTTATGGAACCAATTAATTATATGTCTTTCAGCTTTATGTCAACACTAAAGAACCTTTAAACATATGTTACTTGCTTTTTTTGAACAATACACAATCTGTCTCTTAAGTTCATATTGGTCCAATCAACTATGTTCAATTTGTAAAATGATCAATGGAAAGCAGTGTGATGTTTTCTATGCTCACTTATGCAAATGAATCAATTGCCAAGGGTTTACAAAGCAATTCTAGTCACTATGAAGACATGCAGGCCAGATGTAGATTCCAACTTCACAGAGTTTTCAATCAGAAAAGGGAAATATGACAATTACATGAAAAACGTGATATACAAGTTAGAAAATAATTGGCATCTTAATAGAGATCCCAATGAAATACCATGAAAGTACAAATTGAGAAAGGCTTCACTCCTGGGTGTAGAAAAGCACCCGGGCAGATAGAAACTTGGTTCTTGAAAGAAAGATCAGATTCTGAAGTGTGCAAGAGAGAGGAAAATGGAATTCCCAGAAAGCCTAACACTATAAAGACAATGCTATTAGAAATCTGGGAAAGTTATAAAAAGTAGAGAGCGGTTTGCTTATTTGTTTTAGAGGAGGTGGAATGATGGAGAGTCATAAAAAATGAGGCTGGAGAGCCTGGAAAATATGTTTTGGTTGTGGGGATCCTTGAATACAATAAGAATTTCAAATTTTATTTTTTTAGCCTATAATTAGACTTTCTGGGTACTGTCATTATTGTGAAAGTTCCGGTGATATTATCTTACAGCAAGTTCTGGGCACATGATAGCCCTTGATAAATGTGTATATTTATTCATTTTTATTGAGTGTTACATTGCATTCAATTGTGAAAACTTTCCAGAATTTACTCTAACATCATCATTTCCTGGTTCCTATCCTCTTTATCAGTCCCTTTATCAATAGAAATTGGAGAGATTATAGCACTTCTGGAAAAATTGACACTAACCTTTTTAAAATCATGATTATTCTCTGTGTAATTAATTTGAATTTTTCACTGATACAGCACACCACAAGTTGAACATATTCTCATTAACATGAGTCCTGTTTAAGCAAAACTAGAATTCAAAATTTGAACCTCAGCAAATCAATACCGGTTATTACTAAGCTGTTATAAGAATAAGAGAAAGTGACCATAGATTATCACAATATTTGTGTTTAAACTGTAAAGAATATATAAATCAATATAAATTCCAAGGTGAAAATATTTGATATGTCAAGCATGAATTTACTACATGTAAAATATATTCAGAATACAGTAGTCCTTCCTTATCTGTGCAGGATATATTCCAAGACTCCCAGCGGATGCCTGAAACTGCAGATAGTACTGAACCCCCAATATATATTGTGTTTTTTTTCCTGTACATACGTAGCCATGATAAACTTTCATCTTTTCACTTAAAAGAAGCACTTTATGGCTTCTCTCTGTTTGGCACATTTCAATTGCCAGAATCCTTACTCTTGCACTGCGGGGCCATTATTAAGTAAAATAAAGGTTCCTGTGGTAGCACAACACTGACGTGGTAGCCCAGAGGGCTACTCAGCGACTGGCAGGCAGGTAGAAGCGACAGTGCACAGATGCTGCACAAAGGGACGACTCCCACCCCGAGGGGGATGGAGCAAAGAGATTTCCTCACTCTACTCAGAACAGCATGCAATTTAAAATGTATGAATTATTTATCTGGAATTTTTAATTTAATATTTTCGGACCAGAACTGACTATGGATAACTGAACGCATGAAAGCAAAACTGCAGATAAAGTGGGACAGCTGTATTAGAAAGATATATTTGTGAAGAGATTAGGCCGTCCCAGCCTCTGGGGTACTATTACACAAATTTAAAACAAAACTATTCATTATAAAAGATTATTTGTTAAAATTAGAAGTATAGAGTTACCCTTTTTTTGAGACAGAGTCTCACTCTTGCCCTGGTTAGAGTGCAGTGGCGTCATCATAGCTAGCTACAACCTCAAACTCTTGGGCTCAAGCGATTCTCCTGCCTCAGCCTCCTAAGCAGCTGGAACTACAGGCGTGCACAACCGCGTCTGGCTAATTTTTCTATACCTTTTTCTATTTTAGTAGAGACGAGGTTTCCCTCTTGCTCATGCTGGTGCTAAACTCCTGACCTCAAGTGATCCTCCCACCTCGGCCTCCCAGAGTGCTAGGGTTATCGCTGTGAGCTACTGTGCCCAGCCTAGAGTTACCATTTTAACCTCCACATGTTTCTACAGGGAAACATTCTCTGTATAAACATAGGCTTCGATTTTAAAATTTTCATAAATATCATACAATTTGGGGATATTTTAAAAGTTATAAACTGATTTAACAATAATTACAACATTGCAACTCATTTTCATTGGGTGCTTCAGCTATTACTAAATATTCTTTGGGCAAGCATCCATCCATAGAGTCTATAATGCCAGCCACATTCAGCCAAGTCTAAATATTACGCGTGGCAGGTAGAATCCTAGATTTCTATCTGTCACCTTGGAATTCCTTCTCTTACGTTATCTCCTCCCTGTAAGGGTGGGCTGGATTTATTGAGAGTAGCTTCCATGTTGGGGTTTCTCTCTTTCTCCCCCTCAGCCTCCTGGCAAAGCTAGCTGATGATGGACTATGAGTAAATTTAAAAGTGCCTCTCCACTGCATGTCTCAGTAGGACCTTCATGAGACAGCTTGACTGCAACAACATGACAAAAATTAGAGCTGGTATCACCCTGCAAACCTACAGTCAGACTTCTGACCAGATAATTCTGAAACAAATGTTTCTTATTTTAAACTCCTAAATTCAAGGGTGATTTTAAGTAATATAAATAGCACATAGTTCCGTAAAGAGAAAAATGGGTGATGAAACACTTGTAATAAACTATTATTCAGGACCCACAAACTGTAACTTTGCAAGAAGTAAATTTAATAACTCTTAAATTATAAATTTTTGTTTAACTAATAGAATTTTTCCCATTAAAAGTAGCCAGGCAAAAAAAAAAAAAAGCTTTCTTGTTTCTGTCTCAACTTTTCAAAATCTGCTTAATAAATTTGTGAGAAAAGGAAACCTTTCTGTATTCCTCAGTGTTCCTGTAAAAAGCCCTAGCCTCTTGTCTCTACATATAACTTGAGAATGAGATCTCTACCCTCTTGTTTAGTTAATTGCTGTGATCCAAATGGGTAATAAACGTTCTCTTATATCAAGCAGAGGGTCAGCTATTAGAGCCAACAGTAGATTCCTGAATGAAAACCCTGTGTACTGATAAGAATGCAGAGTTATCATGTTAAAATCAGCGAAGTCCCAGAACTTGGAAACAACTCAAGGATTTACAGACTCAGGAGACTCTCTGGCTCCTGGAGAAATTTTATTTACATATCAAAGATTTTGAATTAGAACTCATGGTGTCATTACATTTCCAAGAAGAATTTTTCAAGAAAGGAGAGGAACACCTGCCTCATTCTTCTTGATAAGCAGGGAAAAATCTTTTTCTTTTTTTTTATTCTTAACCTATGGAGTGTCCTGATACTCATGCAGGGAAAAATTTCCAGCATCTCTCACCCCATTGCCCTAGGGAAAATGTCTAAGACAATGATAGCCCAATAAATTATTATTTACTGTGAAAGATTTAATAAGAAATCTATCTCTGACTCCAGACACCTTTTATGTTCATTTAGGATAAAATAAGATTAATATTAAAATAAGATTAATATTAAAAACTGAATGATGGTGCTATTTAAATTCTGGGCGTGTTCCATGATAATCTTTCTGAAATGAATTGGCCTTGAAACACTGGCCTGGCAAGGGGGATTTTGGTCAAAGCAGGTTAGATTATTGATTCAATATCTTGAAATTCATTTCAATTTTAGAATATTAAAAACTCTGAAATTTCCCTTTGTCAAAAAACTTTATCTTTAAATACTAAGTCTTTCTCAATCTTCTTTGATCATAAGATTACTTTTTAGTGCGCTTTTTTTTTTCTCCCTAGCATCATATGGCACCAATATAATTTTTGGCATATTTAAGAAATATGACATTACAGTTATTTCTTTAAAAGTTGATTTTTATAATGATGATGATAACTAACATTTGGATTACTAGTTGCCAAACACTGTTCTCAGATCTTCGCATATATAAACTTATTTAATTCATGCAATTATCTCCAAAGAAAAGAAAGAATATATTTATAAATGACAAAATTGATGCTCAGAGAGTTTTATGACTTCAAGGTTACACAGGCATAAAGTTTAAACACATGTAGCCTGACTCTAGCATCTGTGCTAATATTCACGAGCCTTATACTATTAGGCTTATTGCAAAAATTGATTTGGAGGACATAATACTGGATAGTATTTTTTTTGGTTTCAACCATTATTTTAATATGTGATTCACTATAAGCATGAAAGAAGTTCTGAAATAAACCACTCCATTAGCATGTAATGCAGTTGGGTTGCCTTTATATGTTTAAGGAGTAACTGATATTCATGCATTTAACAAGTCAGAGATCAGGCACTGTGCTAAGTGTTGATACAAGTGGGACACATTGGCTGGGAAATAGAATAAATAATGGTTTAGTAAATATTTTAAATATAAATTTACAATAAGTACAATGAAAATTATCATAAATTTTATAATTAAAGAAGAAAACTATAAAGATATTTGGAAGTTGTAAAGAGCGAATGCTGGCTACCTGGCTATCTCTTACGATATAACTGCGGTAAGATATCGGTTTCCTAACCTTTATCTGTATTAAAATATATTGAAAAAATCTACCACATTACATAGTTTAGACTCCAGTGATTTTGACCTTGAAATTCTTCAAAGAAGTAAATAGAAATTACATATTGTGTCCATATATTTTATTAAAGTTTCTACAAACTCGTGGATATAGTGAATATAAGCATCTTGGAGGAAATTTGCAAAAAAAATGATTATTGTTTGAAACATTATAAATCTACTTTTCCCAGGGTAGAAATACTAGTGTGAAACCAACTGAAACACAAAATTGTGTAAGCAATATTGATACTGATTTTTTCTCCTACTTTTAATAGAAGGAGAAAGTTAATTTGTATCTTTCACAGATTTTCATGCCATTAACATATGCTATAAATACTTTATATTATTTTTATGGTAGTATCACCTATATGGTTAATTCACGTTGCTTGTACTTCAAATTGTCGTGAATAGTCATTAAAAGAAAAAAAATAAGTAAGAATGCTAACTGATGATTAGGCACAATGTAAGAGACTTCCCCTTAGGGTCAATCAAATTACCAGACTCAAATGTTCAATTGTTAACACAAGTTTGATCATTGATGGAAGACAGCGAGAAAGCAAACTTAAAAACCTTCTCGTAGTCTATACGTCTCCCTTTTAGGCCCAGAACCTGTGCCCGTGATTGTACAATCCACATAATATGAACTCAGGATAATTGCTCTCTGTATCATCAGAAACTTTCCTGCTGCTCTCTCATACTTGCCCCCATTTTTATATCCATTTATAGGCTTAATTGTCAGGAAAAATAAAAACAAAGTAGAGAAAATGTGTATACCATATTATAAATTTTCTGAATGTTATCTCAAAGGAAAAGACCTAGTTGCAGTACGTCTTGGGGAATGGAGATTTTTCATCACATATTTAGGAAATAGAATTAAAGAATGTTATCAATACTCTATAAGAAAGTTCGTGTCTCATAGTTAGATGGTTAAATAATGAATCAGAAACATATTTCTATTTAATCTGGCAAAATTATGCTAGATAAGTATCTGGTTGGCATGGAGAATTTGGCTAGAAATTTAAAATATAAACTGGCCTATTGCTTTCAGATTTGAAAGGGGAATTCTGGTAGTACCCAAATAGACTATGATAGGGATCAGATTAAATGCACACAATTTTATGTTGATCAACTTTGAGCATAGATTCTCTTGAAAACTGAGCAAACACATATGCAGCCACACATTTTCTCAACCACCCGCTCCCCACACACACCAACAAGCAAAACAGGTGTGATGGCCATGGCACTGAGAAAAGTGGCACTGATGTAAGTGATGCTTTAAATATAAAAAAATATACTTTCAAATTATAGGTTAGATCTTGCTTAGTGCTCAAAACTACAAAAGACTATTTGTACTTAGCATAATAATCCAGACTGGATATTATAAATTCACAAGTTGTTAGCACATAAAACTGTGAAACTAGATGAGATCACTTAGAGAGTGTCAGTAAATAGCAAAGAGAAGATATATGGACTAAAATGATTCTCCAAAATTGAGAAATTAAGGAGATAAAAAGGAATCAGAAAAAAATGTACTAAAGAATAGCTCCCAAAGAGACAGGAGGAAAATAGGAAAGGAAGTCTAGTAAGGACAGTCTTAAGAAAGAGAGAGTTCAACTCTTGCTTGATCAAGTAAGTGTCCATGGAAACTAGTGATGTGGTTGCCATAGGTGACATTGATGAGGACAGAGCTGGATAAGTGGTTGAGGTGAAGACATGGTTGAAATGGGTTTAAGACAGAATGAGATTTGTGAAGTGAATGATAGCATGTAGAGACAAACTAGTTCAAAGCATTTTGCTGTAAACAGAAAGAGAGCAAAGGGACCACTAGTCAGAGGAAACAATTCATCAAGTTTTTTTTTTTTTTATGTTGAGAGAAATAATGTCATATAACATGTTAGTGTGCTAAGGAGTATAATCTTGTAAAAGAAAAAAAATAAAGATATACATGGAGAAGGAAAGAAAATCCCTAGCATAATGCTTTTCTGTAGATAAGAGAAGATGGAATCCAGTGTATGAGTGAATGGAGTGGTTTAGCCAGGACGATGGGCAGTACAGTTATACACACAGCAGAGAATAAACAATATATTTTCCAGATCAAGGGAAATAGGAAGATGTGATGGGAGGCTCTTTGTTTATTTCAAAGGATTTAGAGGGTACAAATGGTTTTTGTCGAATTGTATAGTGGTGCCACCTGGGCTTTCAGCGTACCCATCACTGACACACTAGGGACTGAGATGAGGGAAGCATGGGAGGGGTGAGGGATGAAAAATGGGCAGCTTATTGAAGATACGTTATGTTAAAGCAATCGTAAAATTATATAGTAGAATAATTATCAGTAATTCTCTATGTTATTAAATAGGTATTCTTTTTTTCCTTTAAAATTTGTTTGGTTGATTAAATTAAAAATTTTAAGACAATTTCTTCTCTCTAAATATCTAAGGGGACAAAATGAAAAAGTCAATGAGAAAATGTATTGGAGGGAGACAAATATTAAAACAAAAACCTACTTACAAAAGTCTAAACAACCATGCCTAAATAGAAGAGTAGAAAATAGTTATGAGAAAATGGTACATTGATAGGTGCAGTAAGAGAATTAGAAAAACAAAATTAATACATTTTTAATGTACTTCTCCTTGATTTGAATGTTGTTTTACATTGAGAGGTATTATAGCAAGAGATAAGAAATAATATATATATATATTTAAAAATATGTATATTTTTCTCCAAGTACTATGTTGAGTCCACATGAATGAAGTGATGTGCAGGCATTCTGTTAGGTATTATAAGTATCTAAAGATGGAATAAAATATTCTGGATTGGATCTGTCTGGAGCACCACCAAGAAGAGCGGCATCTGGGCCACTGGCTGCTGTGTCACTGTGCATAAGCAGGGACAGTGGGAGCTCAGGTGACATTTCTGCAGGTTGATGCTTCGAGGGCCAGGGGCTCAATGAGTGAGCACGCCCCAGGTCCCTGGGCTGGGATTGCCACGTGCTAGCTCCACCTGCCACTCCTCTCACAGGGTGGATTCACCTAATGGTGTCTGATTGTTGGAGAATCTCCCATCCATTCCCAGAAGACACACAATTTGGCTGACTAGAAGTCAAATGCCAGTTCTCCTCGGAAAGAAGAACCAAAGTTACAAGTGAATAATCATAACTTGAATAGAATATCAAAGGGAGAGTGCGGAAGCATAGCACAGAACTCACAGGAAGAAGTTGGGTTAACAAAAAAGAAGGAAGCAAGAGGCCGGCAGAGATTGGCTAGGAACTCTGAGGGGCTTGGCATTGTGTGGAAAGTGTAAGTGGTATGTTTTGTCTGAAGTCACCCCTGCAGAAGACCATCAGCATCTGAACCGTTGGAAAGTTCCTTTGCCCTTGGGAAACCCAACACTGGTGTCGGTGGAGATTTGGGGATTTCTCAAGGGCATTGTACCAACTGGGCTGCTTGCCCTTCCCCCAGCTTCTAGTGGTTGTGGCGGAGCCCCATACTCATGCTGAAGCCACCAGGAAACTGTGTCCTGCCCAGGGAACCTCAACCTTTATATCTACACATTGTGGGAGGCCCTGCTGACATTCCCCAGTGGGTGCTTAGAGGATGGCAGCTGCAAAGGTCTGGCTAGACTCAGGGGTGCTGTAGGTTTCCCAGTGGTCTAGCCTTCACAGAGTGATGCTTCTAAAGGAAGGGAGAGTGCAGGGCACCAATGCTGGGACCCGTTGGGATAAAGGAAACAAACGCATGCATTTCCTGAGCCTGACAGCTCCATGCTCTGAGTGAGGAACCGCAGAACTGCATGCCCCATAGAGACACGAAGGCTGTGCTTGGCTTTGCAAGGGAGGAGTGTAATTCCTTCCCACTGGCTGAGCTGCCTTCCTGCTCAGGCTGAGCCATGGCTTGGGGAACTTTCACTCCCCCTCTGTCCACTGCTACAGACACAGCCATGGCTGCTCCCACTGGAAGTTTGCACAGGCAAGCTGGACGACTGCCTTTCTATTACTGATAGAGACAACTGTGTCCCCACTGGGAGTATAGCCAGTGGACCCAGGTTCACATGAAAGGCGAGGACCCTCCCCAGCCCCTGCCCAGAGCAGTGGCATTCCTGCAATGGAGAGGAAGAAAGCTGGGGGTCTGTTTGTTTTGGGCTTTGTGCTGTGGCCATTTTGGGGGTGGGCCATGAAGCATGTATCTTTTGTGACTCTTGGCTGCATTACAGCCAGGCTATAGACAGCAGTGTTCAACTGAACTGAGTTTCCTAAATGCTGGGATGGATGGGGACATAACAGGGAACAGATTATATTCCTGGTTGACAAGATTATGTGGTCCATTCCCCTCTTCTCCCTGCCGAGACCTCAGCTCTTTCCACCAGGTCCTCCCCCACCAGAAGCTAGTGCATCTGCTTGCCATTAGTGGCCCCAAGGATGGGTATGCCCAGCTACTTACTGTGCATTCCATGGACTAGTCCATTGCCTGTGGCAAATGAAAGCTTCTCCCAATAAGAAAGATCAAATCGAAACATGATTCCTACTGCCACAACCTACTCTTATCTACAGGCACAACATATGGCCTGGAGGTAGAACTGCACAACTTTACTGACATAAGTCCACAACATTTAGAATGAGATAAACCTTGCGAGACATCCTCTGGCTCCTCAGGAGACCATGAGCTTGCTCACAGGCCCAAGACATTGCTATATTACAACCAGCATTTGAGAAAGTCACCATATTAAGGCTAGCTGTAATCAAGGAATACATACAGAGTCTTTGCCACTGAAAGCAATTAGAAACAAAGCTAAATGACCAAATACTATATACACTATAGTCACATTTTCAAGGGGGAAAAAAATCACAATAAATCCCATCAAACTGAAAGTAAATTCAAATATAAGTAAAAGTAGTTTCTCCAGATGAGAAAAAAAAAACAGCATGACTGTTTTGACAGTGTGAAAAATAGGATGTTGTCACCATTAAATTGGAAAAAGGAAAAAAAAAAAAAAGAAAGAAAAATAGGATGTTATTACATCACTAAAGGATCACACTAACTCTCTAGCAATGGGTCTTAGTCAATTTAGAATTCTAAAAGGCCAGATAAAGAATTCAAAATATGGATTATAAAGAAGCTCAATGAGATCTAAGAGAAATCTGAAAAATAGTACAAAGAAATCAGAAAATCAATTCAGGACATACAGATGTTAAATATTCAATTCAAGATTTACAGATTTTGTATATTCAGAAATACACAAAACAGATAGATATTTCAAAGAAAAGCCAAGCAGAACCTCTGAAAATGAAAAAATTCATTGAAAGAATTATGAAATACAGTTGAAAGCTGTAATGATAGACTAGGACAAGCAGAAGAAAGAATCTCAGAACTTTAAGATAAATCTTTCAACTTAATTCAGTAGAGAAAAAAGAATGAAAAAAAATGAACAAAGCCTTGGAAAACTATGGGTTTATAGAGAGTATCCAGACTTACAAATTATAGGTGTTCCCAAGGGAGAAAAAAAACAGACAAAAATTAGAAAATGTGAGGAAATAATTGAAAAACTTCCCTAATCTTGCTAGGGATTTAGACATCCAAATACAAGAGGCTCAAAGAAGTTCAGGGAAATATATTTCAAGATGAACTTCATCAAGAGGGATCATCATTAGTTTATCTAAAATAAACATGTAGGAAAAAACCCTGAAATCAGCAATAGAAAAATATCTAGTGGACTACAAAAAAAATCTCATCAAACTAACAGCAGACTTCTTAGAAGAACCCGTACAAGTCAGAATAGATTTGAGTCCTATTTTCAGAATTCTTAAAGAAAGGAAATTTTCAACCATAAATTTTGTAGCCTGCTAAAATAAGCTTCATAGGTGAAGCGGAAATAAAGTCTTTCCCAGACAAGCAAATGCTGAGGAAATATCTCACCATTATATCAACCATACAAGGAATGCTGAATAGAGTTCTAAACACAGAAATGAAAGATCGATACTTGCCATTAGAAAAATATCACAAGTCTGATAAAACAATCACAAAAATTAAACTACAAAGCAACTGGATAATAATTAATATTATGATAATAACAAAACATCACATATCAATATTAACTTGGAACATAAATGGATTAAATATCAATAGATGAAATGGTTAAAAAAATGAACCAATTATATCATGCTTGCAAGAAATACAAGAAATGGTATATTTTCTTTTTGATGAGCTATTGGATTTGGTGTGCTAGTAGTATTTTGTTGAGGATTTTTAAATTTATGTTCATCAGGGATCTTGGTTTGTAGTTTTCATCTGTTGTTATGTCTGTGCCCTTGCCAGTTTTTGGTATCAGGGTGATACTGGCTTCATAAAATGACATAGAGAGGATTCTCTCTTCCTTGATTTTTTGGAACAATTTGAATTGGATTGGTATCAGTTCTTCTTGTTACATCTGTTGTAATTTGGCTGTGAATCCATCTGATCCTGAGCTTTTTTTGTTAGGTTTTTTATTACTGATTAAATATTATTTATCATTATTGGTTTGTTCAAGATTTTTATTACTTCTTACTCAATCTCAGGAGATTGTATTTTTCCAGAAATTTATCCATCAACATTGTACTGGAAGTCCTAGTCAGAACAATTAGGTAAGAGAAAGAAATAAAACCATCAAAATTAGAAAAGAGGAAGTCAAATCATCTTGGTTTGTTGATGATATGATCTTATACTAGAAAACCCTAAATACTTTGCTAAAAGACTCCTAGATTTGATAAATTCAGTTAAGTTTCAGTATACAAATCAGCATACAAAAATGAGTAGCATTTCTATATACCAATAGAGATCAAGCTGAGAACCAAATCAAGAAGTCAATTCCATTTACAATAACTACAAAAAAAAAAAAAAAATACCTAGGAATATATTTAACCAAGGAAGTAAAGATCTCTATAAGGAAAGCCACAGAACACTGATGGAAGAAACTGTAGATGACATAAACAAATGGAAAAACATCCCATGCTCATAGACTAGAATCAATATCGTTAAAATGACCACATTGCCCAAAGAAATCTAGAAATTCAAAGCAATTCCTTGGAAAATACCAATGCTATTTTTCACAGAAATAGATAAAACAATACGAAAATTTGTATGCAACCAAAAAAGAACCTAAATAGCCAGAGCAATTCTAAGCAAAAAGAACGAAGCTGGAAATCTCACATGATCTGACCTTTAATTACACTACAAGGCTATAGTAACCAAAGTAGCATAGGACTGGTATAAAAGTAGACCTATAGATTAATGAAACTGACCAGAGAATCAACAAATAAAAGCACATCCTTATAGCCAGCTGATCTTCAACAAAGTCAACATAGATACATGTAGGGGAACAGATACGCTATTCAATAAATGATGCTGGGAAAATTGGATAGCCACTGTAGAAGTATGAAACAGGACCCTCATTTCTCACCATATACAAAAATCAACTCAACATGGATTAAACACTTGACTGTAAGACTGGAAACTATAAAAATTCTAAAAGAAAACCGTGGAAAAATCTTCTGGACATTGGCCTAAGCAAAATATTCATGACTGAGATCTCAAAAGCAAATGCAACAAAAACAAAAACAGACAAAAAGGACTTAGTGAAACTACAAAATTTCTGAAGAGCAAAAGAAATAATCAACAGAGTGAACAGACAACCTATAGAATGGGAAAGAATATTCACACACTACACATCTGAGAAAGGATATCCAGAACCTACAAGGAATTCAAACAACTCAATGACAACAACAAAAGCCAAATAACGCCATTAAAAATTAACCTAAAGACCTGAACAGATATTTTTAAAAAGAAGACATATAAATGGCCAACAAGTATATGAGAAATGTTCAACATCACTAATAATCAGAGAAATCCAAATTAAAACCACAATGAGATACCACCTTTCACCAGTCAGAACAGTTATTATTAAAAAGGCAAAAAAAAAAAAAAAAAAAAAAAACCCAAAAAAACCAGATATCAGCTAGTATGCAGAAAAAAGGGAATGTTTATACGTCTTTGATAGGAATGTATCCAGCAAACCTACTACTGCATATATGCTCAAAGAAAAATAAATCATACATCAAAAAATTACTGCATTTTTATGTGTATCACAGCACTATTCACAAAATCAACCTAAATGTCCATCAATGAATAATTGTATTAAAAAATGAGGCACATGTATATCATTGAGTACTACTCAACCATAAAAGAAAAGCATGAAATCATATGTTTTGCTGCAATATGAATGGAACTGGAGGCCATTATCTTAAGTGAAATAACTGGAAACAGAAAGGCAAATATCACATGTTCTCACTTATATGTAGAAGCTAAATAGTGTGTACAAATGGACATAGAGAGTGTAATAATATACATTGGAGACTTGGGTGATGAGAAGGCCAGAAGATGGCAGGGTGGTGAGGGATAAAAAAATTAATGAGTACAATGTACACTATTCAGGAGGTGGTCATACTGTAAGCCCAGATTTCACAATTATGAATTCATTCCATCCATTTGACAAAACTGCACCTGCACCTCCTAAATCTATAAAAATAAAACAATAATAATAAAATAAAGTATAACAGAGGATGTACATAGGTTAAATACAAATAATGTGCTATTTTATACATATGAATTGAGCATTCATGGATGAATGCTCAAATTTTGTTATATGCAAGGGCGTTCTTGAACCAATCTCCCATGGATACCAAGGGACCAATGTATACATAACTAATATATATGTATATATACACATATTACATATCATACACACAATAGTTTTTATTTTTTTAAAAAATATTGTAATCTTTAATTAAATTAATGAATATTGGGCCCACCTAACACAAACTTAATAAGATACAAGGTGAATGCCTACAAAATGCAACATTTAAACAGTTCTACTATTTTATGGCAAAATAAATGGCTTTTGGTTTTTATTTTATTTTATTTGTTTTAGGCTTTTCTTCCTTAGGAAAGATATACTAGCTTCATATTATATATTCGGAAATTTTCCTTTCTTTTTTTTTTTGCTATGACCTGAATTGTTTAAAATATTAAATTATCATCAATTGTTGGAGTAATTCATATGTAAAATTATTTGATAATTTTGTGTTTGTGTGAATGTTTTTAATTTTTAATCACTACTTTAATAATTAATATGGTTAAAAAGTCTATTGATTATAACATTTCTTTTTGTGTCAGTTTGTGAATTTACATTTCTCAAGAAAATTGTTCAGAAATATGTTCATAATTGTTTCATTTTAATTATTTTAATGTATCTCTTGTCTTAATAGATAATTATTTTTATTGGTACATCTTTCACAAATCTTGATCAATTATGGTAAAAATTTTCCTGTTTCATTATTCTTTCTACAAAGCTATTAGGTTTTTGGACAATCTCAATTTTTCCTTTATTTTCTATTTTAGTATTTTCTGGCCTTTTCCTTATTATTATCTTTCCTCTAATTTCTTTTTCAACTTTTCCTTTTTTTTAATTTTCACTTTATTAAACACTTTGTAATTATTTTTTCTGTATTATAAACATTTATTACTAAATTTTTAACTGCAAATGACAAGTTGTGGTATGTTTGCAATAATTTTAACTTTTTCAGTTTTAAGTAAAGTTCAATTAGCATTATAATTTAGTCTTTTAGCTGCAAGTTGTTTTAGTTTCAGTGTACTGTTTAATTCCCAAATTTATTTTGTAGTTTGTTTTTCCTAGTTATCTTTTGCTGGTTGAATTCTAAGTATTTTTCGTCAATATCAGAACAATTTGTATGATACTCACACTCATATAAAACCAGAACCACTGAAGTTTTTTATTTAGCTTTTTAGAAACTAAGCAGGTAGCAGAAATTTGATGTGAAGGCAAGCTTGTAAATACAAATTCTCCAGAGATTTGTTTTCCTTCCATCATAACTCCAGCCTGTGATTATAAAGTTCTTTGTAGCCTCCTGGTGTTCCTGGGGAAGGAGGTGGGTCCCAGTATGTTCAGTACCCTAAGTAATCCATTTAAAGCTTTGTGTATCCCCTGTGCTACTTTGAAGGGGAATGCTTTAAATTGCTAAGATGCACAGGCATTTCAATGCCTATTTACCACTCTAGTTTATTTGCCTGCTCCTTCCCTTACCCTTCCCTTCTTTTTAGGCCCTGGTGACTTATCCTACTGGCTCATGAGCTCAGCTATTTATACAAAAAAATTGTATTTGAACCACAATCTCTATGTGTTTTGTAGCATAAGGTTTTTTTTTCAAAATATGTGGTTTATCATAATGCTGTATATGTAAATCTATTTTTTTTCCCTTTTCTTTCCAAATAGGATAAAACTATGGAAAAATGAAAACCCCAATATAGCTTTTTATTATTAGATTGGTGCAAAGGTAATTGCAGTTTTAGCATTGTTAAAGTTTGCTATTTCATATTGGAATACATTCTTAAATAAATGTGGTTACTTATACATCATTTTAATGTACATTTCTTGCTTTATTTTTTTTTTGCTAATGACTTATTACTTGCTGTTTATTTGATATTTATTTTAGACTATGGAAATGATGTTAGATCAAAAGCAAATTTGAGCAATTTTCTTATTAGAGTTCAAAATGAGTCATAAAGCAACAGAGACAACTCACACCATCAACCACACATTTGGCCCAGGAACTGCTAACTAACATACAGTGCAGTGGTGGTTTAAGAAGTTTTGCAAAGGAGACGAGAGCCTTGAAAATGAGGAGCACAATGGCCAGCTATCAGAAGTTGACAACAACCAACTGGGGGCAATCATTGAAGCTGATCCTCTTATAACTACACGAGAAGTTGCTAAAGAACTTACGGTCGACCACTCTATGGTTGTTTGACATTTGAAGCAAATTAGAAAGGTGGAAAAGCTCGATAAGTAGGTTCCTCATGAACTGACCAAAAATTAAAAAAATAAAAAAATGACTTCTCTCCTTGTATGCAACAAAAGCTATTTCTTGATCAGAGTGTGACCTGTGATGAAAAGTGGATTTCATACAACAACCATCATGTCCATCTTAGTAGCTAGACTGAGAAGAAGCTCCAAAGCATGTCCCAAAGCCAAACTTGCACCAAAACAAGGTCATGGTCACTGTTTGGTGTCTGCTGCCGGTCTGATCCACTACAGCTTTCTGAATCCCGATGAAACCATTACATCTGAGTAGTATGCTCAACAAACGTATGAGATGCACCGAAAACTGTAATGCCTGCAGCCAGCACTGGTCAACAGAAGGGGCCCAGTTCTTCTCCACAACAGTGCCTGACCACACGTTGCAAAACCAATGCTTCAAAAGTTGAACATATTGGGCTGCAAAGTTTTGCCTCATCCACCATGTTCACCTGCCCTCTTGCCAACTGCACCACTTCTTCAAGCATCTCAACAACTTTTTTGCAGAGAAAATGCTTCCACAACCAACAGGATGCAAAAAAATGCTTTCCAAGAGTTCATCGAATCCCAAAGCACGGAGTTTTACACTACAAGAATACACAAATTTATTTCTTATTGGCAAAAATGGGTTGAGTGTAATGGCTCCTATTTTGATTAATAAAGATGTGTTTGAGTCTAGTTACAATGATTTAAAATTCATGGTCCAAAACTACAATTACTTTTGCAACAACCTAATAGCTCTGGTTTGAAGATATATCTACCCTATGAGGGAACTGCTCACTTAATTCTTGTGGATCTGAACTGGAAACCATGCCTCAGAGCGCTTTCAGTGCTGTTCTTTATGCTGAATGAAAACATTCTATTTTCTTACATTTAACTGGAAGCTTTGAGAGCACAACTTGACTTACAATTTTAATTAATCCATGAGGTAGGTTAAAAGGTGCTGGAGGGGCTAAAAGGGTAGGGGGTTAAAGAATTTCTTAAAGAGATATTGAAGCAAATGTATACTTGGAAGTGTCTACTTTGACAATATATTGTTAAATGATATTCTTGTGGAAAGTCTCACGTTGAAAGTTTCACTGAATTACAATGCTTTAGACTTGTACAGCACAGTACCCCATCCCTGTTACTTTTATAAGATGTTGGATTTTATTTTACTTTATTTTTTCTGGTAAAAATATAATTAGATCACAATTCTCTACATTGATCTAAAAAGGAATTTATTGAAATAACTTTATTTTCACTGGATCAACAGATAAATATTCCTGTGCGGAATGAGCTCTTCCACGTTTTAAAATGGAGCCTACTTAGAATTTATTACATCATATATTAAAACTAAAATGTAAAGAGTATGACTCACAAAATAAGCCAAACGGTTATGTATTAAGCAGCAAACACAAACAAATTCCATATTTTATCTTATTAACTATGTGGTTGCCTAGGTTTTACAACTTATATCATCTTACATACTGGGAAACATAAAACTCATGTGGTTTTGCAATTAATCCAGTCTTGGCCTCAAATAAGACAGTGTAATACTTGATTGCTTGCTTGGCTATTATGTTATGGCTCTCCTAGGTTTCTGTGCTTACATTAATAATTTTGAGGGGTATGGTAATTTTTAAATATACATATAAAATATAAATCTTAGAGAGTAATGTTATATATATTGAAGCCCTATAGCTATGTTCATAGACTTTTGTAATTAATGGATTTAATCCTCTTTAATAGCATTACTGTTTTACACATATGGTTTGAACTTTATAATGACACACGTGATGTTAATTCCTTCTTCATTGTCTTTTTTAGGAAAAACTATGTCAGTGTTCCAAATGAAACACATATCTTATCACTATTTCAAACAATACAGCAAATTAGGATTTTTGAAATAAACAGACTGAAATTGATTTATAACATTTTAAACTAAACAATATGTAAAAGTTTGTGTTTTTAACAGATATAAACTTTGAAGTTACTAGATCTCATTCTTTGCATAATAAATAAGAATTCTATTAAGAGTCTCATCTTTTGTAGCCATTCTAAATGAATTAAAAAGTTTAAGGCATTTCATTATATTTTTGAATTTTATAGTAGGATATTTTTAAATAATTTAAAAATATAGGAAGCATAAGTGTAATAAAATATCTTCTGAGATTAACATATTGCATTTCCTTTTAGTTTTTTTCTTCATGTATCATTTTAACTGTTATCATCTATATGTACAACTAAATGACAACATAAAAAATTAACTGTAATGAGGCATTTTCCAGCAGAATAGTATAAAGACTCTTAATTCGAATTGCTATTTAAGTTTAACATTGCAAATAAGTGCTAGAAAAAAATATACTTACTTTCACCCAGTTAGTATGCTGGTAAATGTTAAACAATAAGTGTTCCAAAGAATAGAGCTATGGGGCCGGGCGCGGTGGCTCACGCCTGTAATCCTAGCACTCTGGGAGGCCGAGGTGGGCGGATTGCTCGAGGTCAGGAGTTTGAAACCAGCCTGAGTGAGACCCCGTCTCTACTATAAATAGAAAGAAATTAATTGGCCAACTAATACATATAGAAAAAAATTAGCCGGGCATGGTGGCTCATGCCTGTAGTCCCAGCCACTCGGGAGGCTGAGGCAAGAGGATCGCTTGAGCCCAGGAGTTGGAGGTTGCTGTGAGCTAGCCTGATGCCATGGCACTCACTCTAGCCTGTGCAACAAAGTGAGACTCTGTCTCAAAAAAAAAAAAAAAAAAAAAAAAAAAAAGAATAGAGCTATGAACACAATGTCCTTGAATGTGAACTTGTGAAGAAGAGATGCTCACCATCAGCTCCTTCAAACCAGTTTGACCCAGTTCCACCATATCAGTGCTGTGAGGCCTTTGAGTTGCTTTCAAGTTTGTGCAATAGAAATATATTTTGTAGTGAACAAGTTTATGCAAGCACTTTTTTTCCCTGAGAATATTTTGTAGTAAATTTTCAAAACAAATGATTCTTCTTAAAAACCAATTTTTCTTTCCACAGAGTTGTGTCAATAGTAACAAAGAAACATGAAATTCGACTAATAAATTGCTATTAAAATTATATGTAATTTGTCATTTGCTTTATTTTCTTTTAATCTGGAAATACTACACTGGTGAAATTTGTAAAAGTCTTTTTTTTCGGGAATTACTTTATTATTCCTGTATTATTTTGTACATTGATAAATTATTTCTAAACTAATTTTTGTATCAAAATTTATGTCTGTTTCTTCTTAGTCATCATTAAATTTCCTGTTGCTGTTTACTTATTAATTATTAATAATTAAACTTTTTGTTCAAGTAATATATATATGAGAAAAATGCACATGCCTTAAACCAAATACATTGATGAATTTTCTGTAATACAACATGCCTAGATAATGGGCACTCAGGTGAGAGGCAAAATATTACCTGAACTATAAAAGCCTCCCTAATACTCCTCCCCGATTTTTACCTGTCATTTCTCTCCTTATAATAAACAGATCCTACGTTCTAACAGCATTGATTTGTTTTGCCAGTTTTTATACTTAAATTACTAAAACATAACGATATGTAGTATTTGGTGTCTGGAAGTTTTGTTTCAACAATATATTTTTTTCTGGAAGTGTCATTATGTGACTATATCATAACTAATTTATGAATTTTTATGTTGATGGCCATTTGTACAGTTTTCATTTACAACTATCACCGTGACTGTTTCTGTGAACATTCTAGTATGCGTTGTTTGGTAAAAATCTGTACTAAATTCTGTTGGGCATATACGTAGGAGTGGATTTACTGGTTCTGAGAATATTTTCAGTTTTAAGAGGTACTGACAAACAGTATTCCTAAGATTTTTTTCCCAATTTATTAATAAACTCTCATCACTAGTATATGAACACACATTAGTTTTTTTGTTTATTTTCATTATAATCATTAAAGTATATATTTAATGGTACCAACTTTAATTTAATTTTCTTAATAACTAATTAAGTTGAGCCACTTTTTGTGTTTTTGTCCAAATATATATTATTATGTAAATGTCTTTTCAGGCCTTTTGTCTAATTTTCTGTTGGAGCTTGTGATTTATCCTTTCATTTTACAGTAGTTCTTTATATATATATTCTGTTGTGTATATATATATTCCTTTTATATATTCTAAATATGAGTCCTAAATTGTATGTATACATGGTTAATATCTTCTGCTACTTTGTATGATGCATTGTTGTTCTCCTGATGAAATATTTTAATGAATAAAATACTTAATTTTTACATAATCCAGTTTCTCTTTTTTTTTTCTTTTGTGGATAATGCTTTTTGTGTTGTGTTCAAAAATTTTGTGGCATCCCCAAATTGCTGATTGTTCTCCTATGTTTTTCTTTAAAAGATTTATTATTTTGCTATTCACATTTATATATACTACCCATCTAGAATAGATTTTTAATTGTGGTGTAAGGTAGGGTTTAAGGCACCGTTTTTCCAAGTTGATAGTTCATGATTCACCAAAATTTAATCAAAAGGTTAAGTTTTCTCTATGAATTCTAGCGTTATGTATGCTATAAATCAGTTTGTCTCTATGTTTGAATCTTTTCTCTAAACTTTCCAATTTTATTCCATTGATCAATTTTTCTGTAGTAATTCAGACAATGTGATTATAAGTACATTGCCTGAATAAGTACATTGCCTGAATTACTATGGATTAAAATATTTTTGGTATCTGTTTAATTCTTCCATGTTTGTTCTTTTCTTCAAATTATTTTGTCTATTTTTGGTCCTTTATATTTTCAGTATATTCTAGAATCAACCTATCAAAGCCTGAAACATGAACCTTAGAGGATTATTAAAAACTTTATAATATTAAGTATTCTAAACCTTACTTATGATATACTCTCTGTTACATAAGCCTAATTTCATTTATATCAATATACTGTTCTATTGTTCTCAATGCAGAGGTCACATATTTCTTCTTCAATTTCTTTCTACATGGTTGTTTATAAATGGTATTATAAATTTTATTATTTCTAAAATTGTATTTCTTTGTTAGTTATTGATACATAGAAATATAATTTTTACATATATATTTATATACAAATAATTTTGTATACTTTGTCTAGTAAATGGATTATATGTCAGCATTGTTTTCACCATAGAGTCTGGAATCTTATCAAATGTTCTCTCAGTATTTGTTGATTTAAATTTACTTTTCAGTACTACATAACTCCCATATTATCAGTGCACACGTTGGAGAGTTTCCTGGTATCTCAGAACCTTGTAAATGACAGTCATTGATCTGGGTAGGATGAAACTTCGGCTCTCATGTTATCCAATGGAATCAAGGGGAAATGTTCTAGATTGGCCTAAGCTTTTGTTGACATTAGCTCTACAGAGTCCTATCACTCTATTTATTCAGAAGGACAAATAGGACACATTATCTCAAAGGTTACTAAAAGCTGCCTAGCAGACAGACCCCTACCATACCAAATCCATTCTCACTGAGCCCTGAATAAGTCCTTCATTTGTCTGCTCCACTACCCTAAATGCTTGCCTCTGTTGAAGTGTTAGGAATCAGCATCAATTTATTCTAAGTTGGTGTCAGCCTATTTTCTTTAACAATTAGCAAACACAAAAGAACTCATCATGAGACTTAGCCAACTCACTACTTCTATTTCTTGGCCCAGTTATAAGTCCATTAACATATAAAATATGTGATTTATTCATTCATTCATTTATATCTCACACATTTATTCTTATAAAATAATTCATATTTCAAAAAAGAATTGTTTTACTTTTCACAGCAAAAAATGGGATTTTTAATTGTGTAAATAGCATTGTCAATTGACATGTCAATTAAATAAAAATAATTATTTTTCATTTCTTGAAAAAACCTTGTAAGTTCTTGAGGACCTCATAATGAATAGATTATAAATCCCTTATTAATGCCATGTATGCATAATTAAATGTAGGTCATTGTGACTTTCTGAGGAAAAGAAATACAAAAAGTGATGGGTTACAATTGTTTACTGCTTTCAAGTACCTAAGGGTCTAAGTTTTCTATAATCAGTTTCACTTTTAACCAAAGAACCTTGTCCAAATATAATTACTTTGAATTTGAAATCACATTAAATATAAGAAGAAAGAGGAATTAATGAAACTCTAGTTCAAAAACATGGCTACACTTCACTAATTCTCTGTTGATATCCAATTATTTTCTGTTGGTGGAACAAGGACAGATTAAACTCCATCCTGTTTGTGTACTAAGCCTGTAGAATGCTCTGTGTAGATTCTTTCTGCATAGCACCAAAATTCAGGCCTTCTATTTAAATATGAAAAGATGAAGTTTCAATGATTTGGATGTATTTTGATGAAAATATAAAATGCAAAGTCATTTCAGTCAGCTTTTGGTGCATGTTAAAGTAAATTTCAATTATAAAGTTACAGAAAAGGAGCAGTTTTATTTTTAATGCCTTTCACTCAAATGGACAAAATGTATTTCGAGACTTTAATTTAGTCTGCCTTATCTTTCTCCTATTGTAGTTTTCCAGCTGTATATACCATGCACCATACTGTAAAAATGAACACTCACCTTTCACTTCGACCTGCCTGCACCCCAGTATACACACACACATATACTCCAGTAGTATCTGGTTTTGTTGTTTTTTTGTTTATTTTATTCTTTTATATCTTTTAGAAATTGATAGATTCAAAAGCCTTGTTTTTTAATTTCAAGGACAAAATACTTTAGAGAAAATAAATTTCTTCACTCTAGAGCTTTGACTTATAATAAATATCAAGAACAAAACCCTGAACAAATTAGTCAGAAATTCACAAACATTAGATTAAAGAAATATATAAAGTTACTCTTTTTTTCTAAGATAAAAAGATAAAAAAGATATTTTTGAGAATAAAAAAAAAGTTTTATATCTAGGCAAGACAAGTCAGAAGAGACTAGTGTTTTGTTTATTTTTTAAGAAACGGTTCCATATTTTCTACCTCCTAGGTTCAGAACTTGAAGAGATATGGTGAGCTGGTATAAGACAACACCAAGCAATTTTTAATAGACTCCTAAACCAGGGGAGCCCTGAGACTCACTTTCCTGGATTTAGTCTGTGGAGAAAACGCATCTCTTGGAGAGGCCACATCCAGCAATGCCAGAGACCAAAGATGTCTCAAAGCCAGGCTATCCGAGTGTCTTGGAGGCTGGTGTGGAGAGACACAACCAAGAATTCCTGAGCCACCCAGAGGGAAGATCAACAACAGGAAGGGTGGTAAATCTGCTGCTTGCTACACAGACAAGAAGACTGCATAGAGCACATATGTTATGGTTTGAGTGTGCTTCCCAAAGTTCATGTGTTGAATATTTAGCCCCTAAGTGAACAGTGTTGAGAAATGGAGCCTAATAAGATGATTAAGTCATAAGGGTTCTGCCCTCATGGATGGATTACTGTTGTTATTGCAGGAATGGTCAGTTATCGTGAGAGTGGGTTTGTTATACAAGTGAGTTCAGTCCCCTTTGCTCTCTTGCACGCTCTTGCTCTTCAAACATCTGCCATGGGAAGCAGCACGGCCCACACCTGATGCCAGCACCTTGATATTTGACTCACAGCCTCCAGAACCACAAGAAATAAAATAAAACTGTGTTTTTTCTAAATTACTCAGTCTAAGAAATTCTGTTATAGCAGCATAAAATGGAATGAGACAACATATCTACTGATAGGAAGCTGTGCAAAACAACCAACATCAGCAGTGGATACCAGCACAAACATGGAGGGCCAGAAGAAGCAAGTTCTTGCACAATGAGCACCAGAGGAGAACAAAGGGCTATCAGAAACCAGAGAGTCTCCTAATTAGAACATGGATGATATAAAACTTCTCCTTATCCTTGAACTTAAATGTCTCTAAAGGAGAGAAAAAGAAAGACAGTGAGAGCTGAAGCCATGAATTTGACCATTCACCCAAGGAGACTAAGTTTAAAACCATACATGAATAAGCAACTGGAAATCAGCAAGATAATTAGGGTGTGATTGGCATGTTAATTTATGAAAAATAACTGAAGGACCTTTTTAAAAATTTTTAATAGGCTTTTTAGAGCAGTTTAATTTTAAAGAGAAATTGTACAGGAAGCAGAGTTTTCATACATCTCCCTTCCCCCAACACACAAATTTTCTGCTATTATTAACACCTTGTATTAATGTAGTATATTTGTTACTATTGATGAATTTATATTGAAAAATTGTTATTAACTAAAGTCCATGAGTTTATATTTACACACTCTGGATTGTGTTTGTGGTTTTAGATGGATACATAATGTCCTATAGTTACAGTATCATAAATAATCGTTTCACTCTCCTAAAAATGCTGTGTGTTCCATCTATTTATTACTCCTTCCTTTTCCTATACCCCTAAAACTGTTGATATTTGTATTAATGTCTGTATAATTTTGTCTTTTCCAGAATGTCGTATAGCTGGAATCATACGTATGTAGTTGTTTTAGACTACCTTCTTTTGGTTAGCAATATGCATTTAAGTTTAGTACATTAAATAGGGCACTTTTAAATGTAAAAAAAAAGCTATCCTGGCTTTTTAGAGTATTTGAATGATGATGTTACTACCAGAGGAAAGAAGTGCCTGAGAATTATATTTTTATATACATATATTTACTAAAAAGATATTCGTGCATATATATTTTATATATTAAATACATATTTGTGCACATATATTTTATATATATCATATATACATATTTCTAATGTACACCTTTCAAAAATGATCTTCTTTCGGTAGAACTATAACAGGACATATTAGTTATAGAGCTAAATACACTGAAGCCCAGGAGATTACATGATTTATCTGAGTTCACAGATAAATAGTGAACATGCAGATAGTACATGCAGAGATACTGATAAGAAGAGATTGAGACTCCTGTCACCTATGGCAATAACCTGTCCAAGAGTTTCCTGGTTCAAACCATACATGTTACCATCTGTGCTATTTTAGTAGATTCTGGTTAGAGAAAATGTTACAGAGGCCATAACTTTCATCTGTATACTCAATTTATTAGGCCTTGCTAGTTGCAGATACATTTAAAAGAATATCAATATTTCTTTCTTTCCAGGTCAGCAGAATTGATCATCTGGGTCATGTGTGATTCAATGCTAGTTCCTGATATGGTCTTCAGGGCAGTATTAGTGGTGGAATTGAAGACCTAAAACACTAGTGATCCCTGCACCCTGCAGTCTTGACTTCTAGAAGGCAGCCATGTGTTCTACACTATAATTTAACATATATTGTTCTATTTTATTAATACTGCCATCAATCTCTTACAGTGCCTAATTTATAAATTAAAAACTGTCACAGGCATGTATGTGTAACCGACTCCAGGAACAAATTTCAATGACTCCTATATGTTTTCTTTATAATCTTCTTCTCTTAACTAACTACTTGACCTTTTGAGTTGTTTCACAGAAATGGTGGATTTGCTGCAGACAAAGAAGTTGAGATTCTGAAGGCCCTGAGCAGACTTCCTGACACCAAGACTCGCCATCCCTCACAAGCTGCCCCTTGATAGCTACCCCATGGCCTGCCCCACAGCACATGCCCCCTCCTTTGAAAGCCCATGATCTCCATCAGTCTGAGAAAGCTCCTCCTGTTCTCCTAAAAATATGTCTTTAATATTAAAAATCCCTTTTTTTTCTGCCAATCTTTGTTGTCTCAATAATTGGATCTTTGTACCACAAGCAACTGGACCTATGCCAAAACTTCTTGTGGCTTCCATAACATACATATTTTTAAAAAGTAGTATATGGCTTTGGTGTGTAAAAAGAAAACAAAATCTCAGGACCATCCACCCAACTCCTTATGAAAAAGAGAAAGCAAAGGCCCCAGACACCTGAGAAGAACTGACCCCACTAATCATTCATTAAGGAAATTCCTTACTGGCCTCCCATAAGCAAGGACCTGAAAATTTTTGCTTTGCAGGCTATGTCTAGAACCTAAAACTAAAGTCTGCTTCATTCTCTGCTAATAGTGAAATAGAAGTTTATATTCACAGATAGCACAACAGAGAAAGGACCAAATCAGACATTGCTCCCCCTACTCAGGGACATGTACATAATTGATGCTTCCCTCATTTCACTTTTCTCATCTCTTCTCTTATATTATATAAATGTGGTTTTCCTGGGTCTCACAAGAGTATAACCATTTTTCTCACTACCACCCTGTCCCCCACCCCCAACCTCAAATTCCCATTCTGAAAAAATCAACCCCAGCCCTGTCTGCATGTCATGTTTCTCCCAGGCACATTCTCAACTTTGGTTTAATAAATCTCCATTGGTTGAGATTTTTGCCTCAGTCACTTCTTTGAGTCAACAGGTATCATCTGCAATTTCTGTCATTCTGTGAGGGGTTTGGAAGGTATTATCCATGCATAATGGGGGACTACTGGGCATAAAAAGTTGATAAAATTACAAATAGAAAAAAAACATGTTATTTTCAAACATACTAAAGAAGTCTGGGCATAGGTTCAATCCATCCTTCATTGCTTAGGTCTTTCACTTATAGGATTTGATTCTACTGTTGATATAAAATAGTTTGTATAATTTTATGTTTTTCTTCATTGTGTAGCTAGTTGTTGACACTTCTTTTCTTCCTCCTTTTCTGTCTTTCCACTTCTATAGCCAATCACCAATTGTGAGTTTCTGAAAGTTTGCCTATCTTTTGTTCCAATGTGCATGATCTGTTTCTTCCTTGCAACAGACTGCTTCACCTATTCTGCAATTCCTTCTATTTGACTCAGTTATATTCGTTGTGTCCCTACTCTGAATGAAAGCCTGTTTTTTTTTTTTGCTGAAATTATGGAGATGAGAAAAATCAATAAAAATTTTTGATTCTTGAGAAATTTATTTGGTAGGAGATACACAATAAAAAAGAGACAAAACAATAAAAAGAGACTAAGTAAAATAATTTGTAATTTGTGTAATTTATTAGAAGGTGAAGAATGTTAGGTAGATAGTGATTCCAGCTCTCCTAGGGACAAAAGTGGGTGTTGTTGCCCCCATCTTGGTCCTGCCCCAGCCTGATTCTCCATACCTGGGGGAGGAGGAAACACCTTATGAATCAGGCAACTAGAACTTGGTGGCCAGCTGTAAAAGAATGCAGAGGGCTCTCTAGCCCACGGGCCAAGCCACATAGGTACCATAGAGTCTGGAAAATGACCTAGAACACACATGCCAAGTTAAGGCTCAGGTCATGTGACTCCTGTCTAATAAAAGTGGTTCCATGGTGACCTCTGAAGCACAAGGGAGGTCTCTATCCGGGCACTATAAAATAGGATGCAGACCACACCCAATCTCTCTCTTTGCCCTTCCTTCTGCCTGCCCTGCTGTGACAATCGGTCTGCTCATCATCTGTGGCATATGTATCGTGCTCTGTAAACCTATGTCTTGCTCTTACTCTATAATCCTGTTGTTCTCTCCTCAATAAACCTCATTTTCATGCTTGCCTGACTTTGGCATGTCTGGCCATTCCTTGGCCATGAGTGCGCCAAGAACAGACGGTTTTCAGACTAAAACCTAACAATAAGTGTTATTAAGAAATACAAATCACAGAAGGAGATAGAAGTTTGAGCTGGGTTGGAGAAATTGGTGCAATTTAAAATAGGATATTGAGGAAATACTTCACCGTAAAGTTAATATTTGAAAATAGATGTTCATGATGTGAGGGAATGAGTTGTAAGAATACTTGGGAAAGACTGTTACAATGAAGGAGAATTGTGCACAAAATTCCTATAGCTGAAAAGTGCCTGGACTGTTCAAGAAGCTTCAAGCAATCCAGCATAACTTCATTAGAGTAAGCAAGAGGAGAAACAGTAGGAGAAACAGTCAGAAAGGTCCTGGGAGCTAAGTCATGATGGACTTTGCAGGTCATTTTAAGGACTCCAATTTTTATTTTGAGTATGATGGGAAGGATTTGAGCACAAGAGTGTTGGGTCAGCAGTCTGAAATGTCGATTCCTGGTGTGCTCTTTGCTGAAGAATGACCAGACACACCAAATGCAAAGCAAGTGTGAAATGAAGTTTATTGAGGAAGGACAAAATAGGTTTACAGAGTAGAGCAAGATATGTTTGCCATTCTGTGTCATAACAAAAGGGCCTTGGTTATGGTCTGGGGTCTTGCTTTTATTGGGCCCTCTTCCTGGTTCAGAACCACTTTGGAACCACTCTATGGAACCACTTTGATGGAAAGTTGGGAGTTATATGACCTGCATCTTATCTTGCATGCAGGTCTCCCATGAGCCCCTCTGAAAGCCCATTTAGGGGGGTGAACCACAATGTAGATTTAAGCTAAGGACATGATAATTAGCCTTAGTTGTTCTAGGTCACCTTACGGACCCTATTGTACCTCTGCATTCTTTTGCAGTTGACATGCTAAGTTCTGATTGGCAGACTGGTTGTGTGTTCCCTCCACCCCTGGGCGTGGCAGTTGCTCAGAGCCCTCCTTTATCCCCAGGAGGGGCCAGGAGTCCTCACTGTCAGACTAACAATTTGATGTATATCCTTAGAGTGAAGGAAATTGGATATATTTTACACCAAAATATATTTATTTGACATATTTTGAGATGGTTGCTACGAGTCACACAGATAGAAGGAACACTGCAAACCTGTTATTTGTGGGTGGAATTTACATCAGTAGAAAATGCAGCCAGGTCTGTCCTTTCCGGATCTAGAAAAGACTAGCTGAGTGTCTGACACCTTAAAATGTCTGAAAAGAAACATTTGCCGCCCATTCTCTCTGAGGGCTGCTATCTCTAAGGCTTCATTCACACACGAGACCACCTTGGCTGGCTGCTCAGCTTCTTCCTCTTTCCCTCCCGAACCCTGTTTTTCTGTTTTTAAGCTTCCATTCTTTAAAACTCTCTGCACCTCATTGAGGAGGGGAATCTTCATTCTGAGTGTTCCTGTGTACACATTCAAATAAATTTGTGTAGCTTTTGTCTCATTAATTTGCTTTATTGTGAGTTGATTTTTCAACAAACCTTCCAAGTATAAAGGGGATGTTTTCCCTTTGCCTCAACAAAAAGAATGTTCTAGCTGCTGGACTGAGAATAGGTGTTCTTGTTGCCACCTAACCAGGTTCATATGCCCAAGAGGAAGCCAATACGCTGAGTCAGCAGGATTTGCAAGGCAGAGAAAGAGTCTCTATTCCACATAGCACTAAGCAGGGAGATGGGAGAAATTTCTCAAATCTGCTTCTCTGAGAATTTGGAAGACAGGGTTTTTAAGGGTAGCTTGGCAGGCAAGGGATTAGGCAATTAGGTTTGTTAATAGGGGCAAAATCACAGGGATGCAGAAATCATCTTCTTGTGTTGCTCCAGTCCCTGGGATCACAATTCCAGTTGAGTGGGTGGTTTCTTGGTATGGACTGCTGGTCTGAGTGGAACAAACAATCCACTGGAATGGGGGCCTGGCCTTTAGGTTTCAAAGAGGTGATGTTATACAGTGAGAAAGCTAAGAATCTTTATGGATACCGGCTATGAAGAGAAGTTTAAGAATCTTTATGACCACCAGCTGGTGGCTCCGGAGTGGCAATTATAGGGAAACGAACAGGGACAACGACTAATCATTACCATTGTGTTTAGCTAGGCCTTTACCATGGTTCTCACTTTGTATCCCATTATCGAAGGGCAGTTTCATTCTCAGAGAGGCAAGAACTTCAGGTTCTGTATATATTTCGAATGTAGGATATGTTGATACTCAGCACATTCCCTAAACTAATAAGCTTTCCACTCTGGGGCAGTAACAGAGGTAACTGCGTTGTCAGGATTTCTTTGGCATTCAGGTTACTATCTAGAACATTTTGCCAATAACACCCATTCATAAAGGACTGGTAAAGCAGAAAAGGAGTCATCAGCCATTATGTGTCTCCTGCACCTGCAAGTGCATTTACAGGTAAATATATATGAGGTTTGCAAGTGCTCTGGGTGAAAACCTGTGAATCACTTGATTTAATGTTATAGGCAGCTGAGATCACTGGAATTGGCTTCTCTGCAATTATTACACTCCTGGATTCCATGACATCTTGCAGCACATGTTTCTTGATGGTTATAATGGCATTTAATGTTTGTTTTTGACTTTTTTGTGTGATTTCATTTCTTCAGCATATTCAGTGGACAAGTAGTTCCATGTGCTGTGCACTCACTGTTAATGCCAGCAAAGATATGAGAAATGATACTGGACAGTTAGCATTGGCCACATGGTAAAGAGTATTTCAGTATTATGGTAACAACTCTAAATATATTTCTGAAGGATTTATACAGTTCAAGAAATAAAAGGACAAGATCATGTTTGACTTATAAAACATTAAATCTGGTAACAGAGTGGAATATAGATTGAAGAGAAACAATAGTTCAAGGGTGATTATACTCTAGGTGAGAAACATAAACTAAGAACACTGCATTGTTATTTGGTAACACAGAGAAACTAGAAGGAGAAGAAAATCTAGTGCGGCAGACAAGAATTTCATTTTCGTGTTGTAGAGTCTGTGAATGAGATGTGCAGATGTGTATCAATTAGGAGTGTAGACTCTGGAATCAGAAAGGCTGGATGCAAATACGTGTCTTTTACTTCTTGATATAAACCTTTGGGTGCAAGGAAATGACACATGAAAATTGCTTTGTATAGTTCCTGGAACATAATTCATATCATACATGTTACCTGTTATTTGTATTAAATGGTGAGAATGAGCCTGATACTGATGATCATAATTCAAGCTGGAAAATAAGTGAACAAGTTGGATACATGGATTTGAATTAAAATCTGGACTTGTACTAGAGATTTAAAATGTATTCTATAAAATTTGACTATAATTAGAGAGAAAAAAGAAAACTTTTTAGGAAAAGTCTCTCTCTCTATACACACACACACACTTTGTGTGTGTGTGTCTGTGTGTGTGTGTGTATTAAGGGAATATATAGAGTTCTACTGAGTAAGCAGTCTATGTTTAGCATAGTCAGAAAAGCTTAATGGACAAAATCAATTGGCTCTTAATATTGTGAGGATGAACGCAGCACCACTTTGCCATTTTTAATCACATGGCTTCGACTTAGTAGCTCAATAATTTAACTGGATTCCTGAAATAGTATTCCAAGTGTCTATCGACAAATGATTGTAGAAACAAACTGTAATAAATATTTGGGTATACAATGGGATATTATTCAGCCTTAAACTGGAAGTAATTCTGACACCTGGTACAACATGGATGAAACTTGAGTATGTTATGCTCAGTGAAGTAAGCCAGTCACAAAAAGACAAATACTGTGTGATTCTACATACACATGGTATCTAGAATAAGCAAATTCATAGAAACCGGAAATAGAATGACAGTTGCCAAAGGATGGGAGAGGGGAAAATGAGGAGTTTTTAATAGATGTAGAGTTTCAGTTTTGTGAAATAACAAAGTTGTGGAGATTATATTCAAAACGATATGAATATACTAAACACTGAACTGTATGCTTAAAAATGCTTAAGATGATATATTAATGTCATCTGCATTTGTGATAAAATTAAATTAAAAATAAAATATGGACAAATAAATCAACAAATCTCTCTACATGTTAATTAATTCTATATAGAGCTATTCAAATATAAATTATTTATTAGTCTCATGAAACTCAAACCAGGTAAAATGCATTATGCCCTCCTTATATAATCATATAGTTTCAAGTTTTGTCAAAATATCACAAAAGTTGGTCAATGGCTGAATCAGGCTTAGAGCACATCTTTGTATAATTCTAGACCTACTGTTGCTGCCCAACCAGATTCATTTGCCTGCTGCCAACAGGTAAGCCAGTATGCTGAGACAGCAGGGTTTATGGCAGAGAAAGAGTTCATTCTGCATAGCTCTAAGTGGGGAGATGAGAGAAATTTCTCAAATCTGCTTCCCCAAGAATTTGGGAGACAGGGTTTTCAAAGACAGTTTGGCATAGGTAATTGAGTCTGCTAATTGTCTGGGTTCAGACAGAAACATAGGGTTGTAAAAATTGTCTTCTTTGCTGACCAGGTCCTTGGGTGGGGGTCACAAGACCAATTGAGTCAGTTCCTTGATATGAGCCACTGGTCTGGGGGGATCAGCTGTTCCACTGGAATGTGGGACCTGGAAGATGTCTTAGAAACTACCCCTAGGTCTCAAAAATGCGATTTCTATGGAGAAGATAAGAATCTTTCTGATCACCAGCTATGTGGCTCCAGAGTGGCAATTATAGAGAAGCAAACAAGGGGACAGTGGCTAATTATTATCATTATTTTTAGCTGGGCCTGTGCCTTATTTTTAGCTATGCTCTTACCACAGTGATCACCTTGCACTCCTTTTTATTAATTTGTAACAGTGGTTTCACTACTACACTATGTATCAGTGACTTTTCTGTGGACATTCTCTTTTGGAGGGTTTTGTGGTTGTTGGTGGTGGTTCTCTGAAATTTTTTTGGAAAAAAGCTGAAATAAACACTCTTTTTATTAAATTAATGATTTTTCATGGTTAATTTATTTGTCAATTTCAAAGAACTGGAAAACTTCTCCTTTTAAAATTCAGAGAAAAATCTATTTCCATGTAAAAATCCTTACTATTCACTCCAAAACAACAACTTAGTGAATTTTGAATCAAAGGAGGATGCTTTTGCCTAGTACGCATCTTTTGAAAAAATATTTAAACTAAACATAAAAACTTTGACTTGCAAAACTTTGCAATTTGGATTGTATCTCTGATACAATAGACATTTTGGGTGCCTTCCCCCAAAGCCATAGCCCATTTACTTGATAATTACCCCAATAATTATACTATATATACTCTTTCTGTAGACAGGAATAATGACACTAATCTGGATCATAGGCTGGGGTGGGAGCTCAGTTCTTAAATATCATCATCATCAATCTCCACATACAGAAATGGGAACATGGACTAATCTGGACCAACCAAGAGATGCATGATGACGTTTGCAGCAAGATTGTGGGAAAGTAGACTTCATTGATGTTTTGAGAGAACTTCAGGAATTGACTGAATTCCATTTTCTTGAATGCAGACTAGAAAGCGAATACCTAATGCATTTTTGGCAACACCTTGATAACTTTGCAGGAGACTCTATCTGAAAACAAGAAACTACTGAGACTTAATGGAAACAAACCAGGTGCTATGATTTTATTAACACATTGAAATAAACCTGTCCTGAAACCTATACTTTGACTTTTATTAGTAAATCATGCCCCTCCATTGGTTAGCAGATTTAACCTTGGTTTTCTTTTACTTGCAACTTAAATTAGCACAATTACTATTATCTGATAGGTGCTGACCTATTTAGTCTGTGGTCTTAACATCATGAACATTAAGGATGTCCATTCTTATGAGGAGGAAAAGTTCAAAACCTATTACCACAAAAAATTTATTTTTCTTAATTCCAATGTATAGAGTATATCAGAAATGTACAATCAGAGCATTCCTCAATAAATTATTGCAAACTATCTTAGTGTGAGTGCATTTTTATTCAGATGTTATTTAAACCCTATTTATATTTCTATAGAGACCTTACTTTTCAAATCAAAAAGTTGCATAATTATTTACACTGAATAAAATACTTTAAACTCTTGATATTTCTGATGTCTGTTATTTATAAAAATAATAGAAACAATATATAAGTATTGTTTTTAAACAATAATAACACTAACATAAAAGTTTCAAAATTTAAGGAAAACTTGAGTATTAAATATATTATATAAAAGCACTATATATTATAAGAAACAATATTTTCTGTTTCACCTATAATTTGTTCATATATTTTATTATTCTTCTAACAGTTCAAAGAAAAGGAAACTAACAGTCACATTTGCATGGAACTGAGTCATTCTTATCTGTGTAATTCAAAAAACCTTAAGTCTTGAAATTAAATTAAGAAAGGCCCAAAGAGACTTTTCCTACAAATATCTGGCAAAGAAAATGAAAATTCTTTTTCAAGGATGATATTATCACCATCAGCCTCAAAATATGTAAGGATATTTTTTACCAAATACAATTTATAGACCTGAAAATGAAAAGACCTTCATAAAGATAAGACATTATATGTAAGAATCAAGAAAAATAACTAATGACAAAAATATTCTCAAAAATCTTTCACATTTTAGCTCCTTAGGCTTAGACAATTAAGCAAATATGATTGTGTTCAAAGAAATATAAGCCAAGATAGTAAAATTTGATCAGGAAACTAGTTATGTAAAAAATAGAAGAAAATTGTTATAAAGAACTTGAAAATGAATGGAGTATAATTTTTACAACTGAAAAATATAATAACTGAAATTGTTTATTTTTCAAATTATTTGGTGAGATTAATTTCAGATTATATTTAAATAAAGAGAAAATCAATAGGTCAGAAGAAGGTGATGAGAAAATATATAGAAAGCAGTCTAAAAATGAGAACACAACTTAGAGGGCAGGAGACCTTGGGAATATTTTGAGACAGTCTAATACATGATTATTTTGTATAACTGGAAGAGTTGAGAAAATGACATATAAGCAAAATTTGAAAAAAATAGTTGGGAAGTGTTTGATTTTCTAGAATCAATGAAATATCAACACAAAGATTTGACAAGGTCAATAAGTCACAAGCAGGATAAATAAAATAATATCTGCACTCTGACAAATTAGAATTTTGCTATAGAAAACGCTATAAGGCTCTGGGCAGTAGCAGCCTGGCCTAACAAGCCCCGAATCGTTGTCCTTCGAAAGTGAGGGAAGGCAGTGCTGATCTCCTCGTGACCCTCAATGCAGGGGTCATCATCATCCTGATGATCTCTGAATTATCTTCATGGTCATTCTTCTCTATTCTTAAATAATAAAGCATGTTCGCAGCTGAGTAGCTTTACTGTCCTGTGGAATCCAAGAAGTTTGACAGATTTCCTTCATTCCATCCCACTTTCTTTTTCCTCTTTAGTTCAAACTGGCTCCGTCTCTGCTGATATAATCACATCTCCATTCCTGACGTTTTCTGAGATGGCTGATTGAATCCATCAGTCACACCTGTGCTCTCTCTATGAAATAGCTGTTCAGCTGCACCTTCAGTTTTCTCTTCAGAACATACTACACTTCTCATGTTTTGCAATATGGATAGGCTGAGAATTTTCCAAATCCTCAGGCTCTAATTCTTTTTTGCTTAACTATTCTTTTACCTCCTTTGCCTTGCATTTTCCTATAAGTGGCAAAAGAAACAAAACCACTCATTAATCACTTTGCTTAGAAATCTCCTCAGCAAAACACTGAGTTTTGTCACTTGCAAGTTCTACCTTCCACAAAACATTAGAATACAGGACAGTCAAGTTCCTCGCCACTTTGTCACAAGGATCACTTGTACTCCAGTTTCTAATAATCTGGACTTCATTCCCATGAGACCCATCCAGAATGGCCTCTAACTTTCTTAATTTACTAACATTCTTTTAATGACGACTCATGCTCAAAGCCAATAGAGGTTTTCTTTGCAGCTCGCCTCTTTTCTTTCTTAGTCAGCACCATAATAGTATTTATTGTCCATATTTCTACCAAGAGTCCCCTCAAGGAAATCTAGGCTTTCTCTAGCATGCACCTCAAAACTCTTCTAGCTTCTACCTGTCACACAGTTTCAAAGTCATTTCCACATTCCTTTTATTTTAAATACACCACCCACTTCATGATGCCAAAATTTGTATTAGTTTACTCAGGCAGCTATAGCAAAATAGCATAGACTGCTTGGCTTAAATAATAAACATTATTTTTTCACCATTCTGGAGGCGAAAGGTCTAAAGGTCCCAGATCCAGGTACTGGCAGATGTACTTTCTGGTGAAAGCTGTACTCCTGGTTATAGATAATTCCTTCTTGCTGTGTGCTCATGTGGCCTCTATTTTGTACCCAGAGAAAGAGAGAGAGCTCTACTGTCTCTTTGTCTTCTTATAACTACAGCATTGCTATCAAATTAGAGCCTCAGCCTTATCACCTCATTTAATCTTTATAACCTCCGTATAAGTCTGATCTTCAAATACAGTCATATTAGGAGTTAGTTGTTTAATATATGAATTTTGGAGGGATACAATCCAGTCCATAACAGTTAGTCCATGTGGTTCTATGATTCTCAGACTCCTTAACAAAAGTTCTTTAAAAAAATATCTTTCTCTCTCAATCAACAATAATTAAGCCAGTTCCTACTGTGTAGTAGACATGACATTAGGAATACAAAGAGAAAATATGCCTATCCTCAAAAACTTATAGAAAAATCACAGTCTATCTTGAAACGACACAAATGAATGCTGTTTTATTTTCTATGTTTGTAATTATGTGAGAAATTGAAATATTTGTAAGGCAATGAAATTTCCAAAATGAGTACCTTCAAATTGGAGGACAGTTATGAATCCATAATCCATTGTTGAGCCAGCAAATATTGCATTTACTTTAGTGCACAATGAAGTTTCTTAATAGATTATATTGTAGAGCAGTTTTAAGTACACATGAAAATTGGGCAGAAAGTACGGCATTCCCATAGATCTTCCCTCCACCCACATGCACACCACTTCCCCCATCAACGTTTCACACCAGAGTAACAATGAACCTGCAATGACACATCACCATCATCTAAGGCAGTTATGTTAGGGTTCACTCTTGGTATTATAAGTTTTATGGGTTTGGACAAATGTGTAGTACATGTATCCACCATTATAGCATCTTACAGAATAGTGTCACTGCCTTAAAAATTCCCTGTGTTCAGCCTATCTATCCCTCTACCCCACCTCAACCCCTGGCACCATTGTTACTTTTACTGTCTCCATAATTTTGCCTTTTTTAGAATGTCATACAGTTGGAATTGTGCAGTATGTAGCTTTTCAGATTGGCTTCTCTCAATTAACAATATGCATTTAAGTTTCCTGCATATCTTTTCATAGCTTGATAGCCTATTCGTTTTTAGCACCAGATAATACTCCACTGTCTGTATTGGCCATAGGTTATTTATCTATTGACCTATTGAAGGACATCTTGGCTATTTCCAGGTTCTAACAATTATGGATAAAACTGTTATAAACATCCATGTCCAGCTTTTTGTGTGCATTGATTTTCAACTAATTTGGGTGAATTCCAAGGAGAATGATTGCTGCATTGTATGATAAGAGTATGTTATCATACTCTTTTATGTACTCTTATACTAGTTTTATAAGAAACTGCCAAACTGTTTACCAAAGTGCCTGTGCCATTTTGCATCCTACCACCAACAAATGTGATTTTCTGTCGTTTAATATCCTTGCCAGAATTTGGTGATGTCAGTGTTAATCTGTAGTCCTACTGTTTTCAAGTACTTCTTATGACATGACATGGGTATATCAAGAGGCCAGTCTGACAGCAGCCTCTAACACTAGCCTTTCATATCCAAACACAATTTATCCTGTCACAGGATTTATAGCCTTATGTCCCTGAAAGAAAGGCTCATTACATTTCCTCTAGAAAGGGTTGGGAAAAGAGAAGCAAGTTTTCATTGGTTGTGTTTCACATTTAATGGTATGTTCCAGAAAGAACTTTGTTCATTAAACATGCATGTCACACACTTTTAGAATCAATTATGGCAAAAGCGAGATGAGATAAAGAAGAGCTTTATCAAACGCACTCCATCTTATATATTGCAACTAATAGTATTTGTTTGAACACTCCATCTTATATATTGCAACTAATAGTATTTGTTTGAACACTGTAATATCTGGAACAAAGAGGCTACTGGATGCCATACATGTGTTGCGGAAATAAACCAGATCTGTTCCACGTAAACCAGGACTTTTCTTTGTAAATCAGGACACATGATTCTCTAATTAATACATGGAGAGTATGGTATGCATTCACATGTGTGTGTTTGCATGTGCATGTGTATGTGTGTGTAGATAAAAGAGAAAGCTAGTTAAACAAGGCCCCTAGCACAGGTGAAATTTGATAAGAGGCTGGCGTTTGAACACATGGATAGATACATACAGTCAGTGGGCAAAAAATGTACAGAAGATATCATGCAGGAATTAAATAAATATACCCAAACGAAAGAAAGATTATTAGAGATGGAAAACAGTAAATGTATGAGAGATAGGTAAAAGGCAAGAGAGTCCAGCAGAGGTAAGATCACATATAAGTTAGGCTTACCCCTTGTTTTAGAAAAAATAATTCAGACACAGCCTCATCTACTTGTTATGTATTCTCCACGACTCTTCTCTTGATACAATGACTTTATTGAGTAGTTAAGAAAGACATCATATGACCTGCAGTGCATAAAATATTTATATGCAGCTCTCTAGAGAACAAATTAGCCAACCCCTATTATACAGCATAAGACAAAGCTGCACGTCAATTGAGCACTTGTAATTAGAATACTATAAAAGTGAAACTGGACATCTTGATAAGATGATACACTGGACTCCAAAAACATATTTTCTTAAATGTAAAACAGAATTTTTAATACCTTAAGGAAGATTAATTAATGTCTATATTTGGCAACATAACTATGATGTTTATTAAACTAGGTGACAAATATAGGTAAAACATTCCAGTGAAAACATGTGGTGAGAATTCAGATTCTTACATGTGGAAATTTTAGTTATGCTAGTAGTTGAGTAAATGAAAATGGTTTAATGTGCTCCCTACCTGATAGTCAAGAAGCAAAGATGTTAGTAAACAAACAAAATATTTAGAAGAGATTTTAAAGCATAGTATTCCCTTGCATCCTTTCTTACTACATTTCTATTTATTTAAAATACACACACATTAAATAAACTTAGGAATTGGGTAAAATTTTAACATATATACTCTAAATCTTGCCACTATTAACATAAAAATACTTATGAAATAAAATTTAAAAATATATTTTGAATCAATTTATTTTTCAACTTTAATTATTTCAGAATAAACATTTTTCAAAGAGAATAATTAAATATTAAAAAGTACAACTGAGGCAACTAAGATGTAATATTATTTTGCTGAAGTGTCCTAATCAGCTAAAATAAGGAATACATTTTGCTTAAAATATTCAAAAAAAATTCTCTAATAATAATTCTAGTCAGTTCAGTAATGTTAACATTTTTTCATTCAATTGAAAATAATGCAAAACAAAGAAGAGCAGAAACCCTGCCAAGTTTCAATTGGCTCTACGCTAAGAACACAGATAAGCTTGTCTATTCAAAATGAAATATTTTTCTTTGTGCAGATTACATTTCAATGCATCAAAGCATTTGTAGATAAGATAGTTATTTTGTTTTCTGCCAATCCTATGCTTAATGTCCATTTCTCAACTTCATTAATGACCACTTCAAACAAAACATTCGCCTTTAAAACACATTATGGAGATAAGCCTGATTATTCTCATAGTGACAGAGATTCTAACAGTGACAGTAACAATTTTAAGGATCACCATTGGTGAAAACAAGAATCTGGCCATTCTTTTTTTTTTCTTTTTCTTTTTTTTCCCCTAAGAGTCACATTATTTTTTTATCATGACCTCTGGAGTGTCACCGACCGGGGCCATTGTCAGACTGTAAGGGCCACTCGCAGTGTGAGCTTGGCAAATTCTATAATCTCTATGCACCTGCCTTCTCATCTCCAAAACAGAAGGAATATTGATCTTTCATGAGATTCCTGCGAGTTTTAAATGAGCCAATATTTACCACTGGGAATGTTGCCAGTGAAATTTAAAGTCTTTCATTTTATTCAAGAAGCTTTAAAAAATGAAGCCTGAAATGACTTGTAGCCTATTTACAATTATTATGGTTACTGAAATGTTATGATGACATTTTATGACTTTCCTTTTAATTTATTTACATGATTTCTATTAACTTATTTTTTCTGATTCTCTTCTTCATTATTTTAATTAAATATTTCATTTATTTGCTTTTGTTTGAATTCTATTTCCCTCACTTTTTTATAGTTACATATTTTCTCTATAAGTTTTTAGGAAGTGTGCTTAATTTTTTGGCATGCATAAATACTTTCTTCCCCCTTTTTTGGTATAAATTGAAAGGGTACAAGTGCAATTTTGTTCCATGGTTATATTGAGTAGTGATTAAGTCTAGGCTTTCAGGGCATATCCATCATCAAATAATGTACATTATACCCATTAAATAATTTCTTATAATCCATACCCCTCCACCACCAACCTAGTCTCTATGTCTATCATCATTTCACACTCCATGTACATGTGTGCCCATTATTTATGTCCTAAAGTTAATAAATATCTTTTCTCCCATATGTAATAAAAACAAGTATTTCTTTGAGTTTGCCTTGTTATTTTCATTTAGGTCTAGTTTGTTTTGAATTTTTTTAAGATCCAATATTCTCCCGGATATAACAATATATTTACTAGTATTTAGTAATCATTTGGTCTTGCTCTCCAGACCTTCCTTCAGAGATTCATTTTCTTCCTATCAAAATTTCTCTGTTAGTGTTTTTTTCAATAATGTTCTATTATTGATAAATTTCATCATATATTTATCAGATTTGTTCATTTTATCATTTACTTTAAAATAATCTTCTTATTTTCTACCTATTTTCCTATACTCCATTATAAAGCAATTTATGTAAATATATCTTCCATTTCATTAACTATGTCTTTAGATTTATATTATCATTTGACTTTTAATTTCATCACTTATCATTCTTTCTTGTACTTCTAATAATACTTTGACAAATTTCCCTAGTCTATTTTTTTATTATCCTGTTCACTGTCTTTTATTTTTTATCTCTCCATTTTTCTCTTCAATCATTTAAAAATGAATTTTTATATCTTCTGGGTTGTTCTACTTCTTTAACTAGAGTTACTAATGTGAACAGAAGTTCTCTGAAAAGGAATTTGGAGGAGACTTTATTCCAGTGAACAGCTCCTAAACCAGGGAGGCTGCAGCTTACGGGGAAGGGAAGGTACAGTTCTAGAGAATAAAGGGAGAATTCGGCCTTTAGAGAAAGTTCCAGCTTCAGTTTCCATCCAGCTTCAGTTTCCAAACAGATCTGTTTATGCAAATCAAGGATTCAAATTTGCTTAGTTCTGATTGGTTGATGTAGGCCAAATCCCATGCCTTAGTTCAGGAGACTTGAACAGGAACAGTCAGCTATGAAAATTCCAAAGTTAAGCAGATGTGGCAGTTTTCCAGGAATTCAGGGTACATGTGTGACCTATAGTCAACAAACGGCCACTTGACTATTTCATATTTAAGCCCAGGTAGCCACTCAGATTTCACTTTGACAGATGGGCTCTTTCAGGTTCATACTAATTATTCCAATAACTAACACTGATGATGGCATGTTTCTTCGGGTAATTTCTAATTTTCCATTGTCAACTCATGTTCAAAGGAGGCTTGATTTTCCAGTGAGCTCTGTATCACATAAGTTTCCCCTATGGAGCAGTTTGGGGTTTGTTTCTGGTTTATGTCAGAGGTTTGACTAGACTGAAAGCCATTTTTACCTATAATAATATTTTGTCTTTGGAGTCTGTGTGCAAAATAGGGAATATAAATCTAGAATTTATTTATAATTAGAGCTCAAAGCTGATGTTTCAATTCCTCATGGATGACTTTTTTCTTCTATTCAGAGTTCAAGCAAGTAATAAGCATTCTAGAAGTTTCTTCTTTCAATTGTAAGATAGAGCTTTCTAATTGCTTTTCACAGAGGAAATTTCTTGGTGTTTCCATATCCTAAAGATTTTTGTTTCTTTGAGGCATGAATATGTTTTCTAAACTCCTATGTCTTGATGTAGTTGCTGTTATGTCTGTATAATTTTTATGTGACTAGAATGGAAGAGGGCAAATTTGATATTCTGTCATAATCCTTGCAAAATGTCTCTTTCTCTTTGTCTCTTCTCCCATGCTCTTTCTAATATATTTTTCTCATATCTTTAATTTAAAGTTCATTTAATTTAAGCATATTTATACTGAATACTATAAATCTTAACCATATTTTTTAAAGTTTCTTTAAAAATAAATAAAATGCAGAAATATTAAGAAAAAGGCAATACTTATATGCTATGTATTAGGTTGAAATGCTCTACTTAAATGAGCTATTGAAATAATGGTGTTATGTATTGACCAGAATTTAACTAACATTTCCTAATTTATATGATGGCAGATTAAAATTTCATCTAATATAATGTAAAGCAAATACAAACTCATAATTTTAATGCAGGGACTAACATCCTTGAAGAATTGGAATATATTGTATATATATAGGAAATTAGATAGCCAAAAGTTGAGGAATAATACTTAAATATGGAGAAACAGTGTCCTCATGTGTGTAATAGGTTGTTTCTTCATGTGTGTAATTGCTTGGGTTAGGGTCAGTGGGAGAGGAAAGATAAAAGCATGAAGAAGAGATATGGAATGAATTTACATAAACACTACATTTTACTTATTTTTCTTTGGAATTAAAAGTTGCTGTAATAGTTTTACAATTCTTAGGTGAAAAAATACTACTAGAAAAGAAAATAACCAGATAAACATATTAACACAATCACTAAGAAAATAAGTTTATGTTACTTTAAAATAATAATTTTGGATATATTTAAATATCTCATTTAAATATTTTAAGTTTCCTATGGTATTGAAGATCCGTTAGGTAAACCTGTCATTTATATTCTCTTATGTCCTTGTAATCTAGAGAAGATTATATCAAATTATCCCCTTCAAGCCATTAGAGATTCAGATATTATTAAGGTCTTTGTGAATTCTAAGACAGATGTATTTCAGGCCAGTAACTTTTCCTTTTCTGTGTTAGCTCAGCCACCATCCTCATAGTTTCTCACCTTGCCCCCATTTATTTTAACTAATTTTTTGGTTGCTTTTTAAAAGAAATGATACATTTCTTCACATCCCAACTCCTATCCATATTTAAAATATCACCTGTGTTAGATGATTAATCTTCAAAAGATGGTATTTTAATCAGGACGGCATATTGAGATTATGAATGAAAATAGCAAGAAATGAGCTCAAGTAGCCCCCTGAGATTTAAATACAAGGATTAATTTTGACTCCATGGATAGAAGACAAATGTACTTGTTATACTCTATATCTGCAAAAAGGCAACTCAAACTCTTTTGTCAGGTAGGAGGCATTAAGAAAATTGGTAACCCTTTAAAATAATTGTGCAATTAATCACTGCTGAAACCACTGTTGAAATCCCAAAGAACTAGTTATGACATGCACATTAATACCAAATGAGCTCATAATGATTAATATTGTGACAATAAGTACCCGAGGAAATTAATAATGATCAGCTATTATTTTAAAGAACTGCAACATAATTTAAACATTTTGCCTTAAAATGTAAGCACTTTTAAGGCACATGCTACATCCAATTTTTCTTGTGTTTTTATCTAACTTAGTTTAATATTTTTAAAATACTTTATTTCATAAATATTTACCACTAGAAAATATCTTTTTTTCTTATTTTCACCAAATTAAGAGGAATTAAGACATTAGACAAATAATCTGATTCAAGTTCAGATAATAAAAATTTTATTTTTAAAAATTAAATTAAATTAATTTAATTGAAATTATAAACACTTTCTTTACTATAAGCAGAAAACTTTGTTATTCATTTTTTCCCCAAAATGACTTTTTCTTTCTCAAATTAAGGAGACTTATGCAAACAATAGAGTTAAAATTCCCCAAAGCAGTTCATGTCTACTCTGACAACATGATCATCCCAGAGCAAAGCCCCTCAGGACATCTCAGTGGGGCATTATTGATACAAGTTTGAATCTGTACAAATATTAGTAAATTTCAATAGGTTAAGATTTCTACTAAGTGAACTGTTTTCAGAGGTCAATCTTGATTTTAAATTATTGCCTCCTTGCCAGCTCTGATCACCACTTCTGAAGAAGAACACTCAAGGAAAGTAACCCGTAATCCCTAATGCTACCCACAAACAGTTTGATTCCTTCTGAAATTTCTTTGATCTTCATTGATGTTATACTCTTGGTAGTCTTCTGATATTGCTATTTAGAAAAGCTCCTATTTTTGCTGCATAGGTACGTCTCTCCCACTTAGCATACCATGAATAATGTCATATTACCCATCATTTAATTCTCCAGTTTGCGCAAATGTCTTTGGGCTTCACCAATCCCTATGTACCATACATAATAAATCGATACGCATGCCCAATATTCCTTCACTTATTGACCCCTTGTGCAGAATTGCAATTCTTTAACTCCACAATTTTCAGATTTGCCATTCTTTGCAATGTGAAGTTTCTCAAGAACATCACATAGCACTTACAGTCTTTTCTCCTTCTTGCACAGATAAGAGTGACACCCCCACCATGCCCTGTCTCTTATCTCTTCTCTCCTGGGTGAACCACTGCCACTGCAGCATCTAGCTGCTCAACTAGGCTGGCTGGTGTTTTTGAATTCTGGTAAGACTTTACCCCATCTAATAAAAAACCCATATTCTTCCACTGCAGTTATCTGTAGTACTACTATTCTTGACATAGCACACGGATGAGTACTCATAGGGCCTCTTTGTATCTCTACCTACATTTTTAAAATCACTATCACTATTGGCCACTCTGTGCTGCTGCTTTTTGCTCCACCCTCCAATCTGGAAGGGAAATGTCTCCTACTCTCCTTCTGGGAGACATTGGCAATGACCAATAACACTGAGTAATAGGTTTATATATACATTGCTCTCTCTCTCTCTCTCTCTCTCACTAACAGTCATACTTTGCATTCCTTACTGAAACTAAGCAACAACACATGACGATAACTAGTCTGGAATGGATTTAGATAATGATTACCTTGATGCATCTTAAAGCATAACAACCTTCTGGTTCCCAAATTTCTATTGCTGAGACCAGCTCATCATGCCAAATTCTTCTTCAGCTAGGATAATTGCCTTTTAAGTGAGACTACAGTACCTTTTGTCTTGCAGTAATTGCCTCTTGGTCTACTGTGCTGATGCAATTTTTGTTATTTCTCTAGGAGTTTTTTCAGGCTACATGCAAATAAGAAGATGCAAAAGGGTATTGGGACTATAGTGAATGGTCACCAGGAATATATATCCAATTTCAATTTAGGCTCAATTACAAAATCCTGCTACATTAAAAGAAAATAAGCTCTCATAATTTTCCTTCCATTATTAAACTTTGTGATTACATTAGCATAAATAAAACCCAATATATGTTTGGATAACAAAATTATAAAGTGCAATATCCTGCAGCATATTAGTTTCTAAATGCATATAAAGTCATTCTTAAATCCACATAATGGATTGGTTAGATATTAATTACAGAGATATCACTGAGTCAGCAGTTGTGAATAAATAAAGAATAAATAACTTAATAAGTGCTGTTTTTGTGGTCTACAATTGAACATGGCTTTATATACCTTTAAAAAGTGGCCATGCATTTTTTTTAAGGATTTGCCATTGCAGTATTGTGCCTGTGCAAAAAAGAATTTTGTTCCAACCAATATTGTTTTTCTCTCACAAAATTTGTTTCAAAATAGTCCTCTCTTTATTTTTTATTAAAAAATAAAACAACATATTTTTGTTACCCAGATACAAAAATACATAGGGTAGAAAATTGGCAAACACCCTTAGCAAGTCAGAGATATCTTTGGAAAACAAGTAAAACAGGCATCCATGATTTTTTACTTATATTGGAGATAAACAGTCCTTCTTTACCTTCAAACAAGGATAATCATTCAGCATCTATGGTAGATACTGAAGCACCTTATAAACTGACAACTTTTCTATAAAGATAATGTGGTTCTAAACACAAGAAAGGGCAAATCCCAGTTCAAAGAAAGCACTGTGGGTGCACTAAAAGTGAACAACAGACTTGAACAGATAGAAATTTGATAAGAAAAAGGGTGAGTTATCAGTATAAAATGTTCATGTAAATAAATATATATTTGTGTTTGTTTCATTTTTTAGCTGGTAGCACATTATAATCATCTTTTTACTTTGAAATTTTAAGTTGTCAAAGGTAGTTATCTCAATCACAGCGGCTATTATAATTGGTCAATTCATTATTGCATCACAATCAGTACAGGATACCTATCTTTCTCTTTCTCCTTTGATTTGTGAATGATAGTTTCCCACAGGTCATATGTGTCATTCTAACATGGGAGAGGCCTTTGTACTATGCTTTGTTCTTTTTGACATCTGCAGTTAAATAGTTATTAGCTGTACTGAGTCCGGGTGGGGGGTCTTTGGTACTGCCTCCGCTCATCAGATTTGCAATATGTCCCCCAATCCCAAAGTCAGACTTTTTCTCAGATCCCATAAAAACACTTTCCCTTTCTTGACATCAGTACTCTACTCCAGACTTTGAGTTCTCCAGGGTTTTTTAATTACTGTGCATATCATTTAGGAGGTTTGGAATTCCGGAAGTCTGCAATATTGTGATTGAATCGTTTGTTTTAACCATTTGTACAGGAATCATGGAGGAGAAATTGTGCTTAACTCATAGTAACAAAACAAAAGGTATTATTTTACAAATATAAAAATAGTTATATTATCAATCATGGAGAAATCAGGAAAGAGAAGGCTATAAACTAAAATACTTTTAACATCTTCTGGAATCTTCTTATACTGTCCTCTAGATGAGTATTATTTCTTTATTGTATATTACTTATATTCAAATAAACAAATAGGTCTGTATTATAACTTGTTTTCATCATATTCCTCATATCATATATATTATTTAAAATTATATTTATTCTTATATGTTTACAGATTTTAATATATACTTAAGTATAATAATTCATACTCAGGCATTTGAATAAATTTTAATTTTTAAATAATATTAGAAATATGTGAAGCAACTAGCTAGAAACTAAAATGTATATATTCATATGGATTTCTGATAAAATGAATAGAAATTAAGGAAACTTTAGAGAAAGATAATTACTAGGTCAAAGAGTTTTTAATAATTTTAAAATTAATTAGTGTAGGCTTTTAGAGATATTGTATATGTTTATATATCTAACTATCATGTATATTAATAGCCATTTTCTACTACGCATACTATTGTGAGTATGATAATTAGAAATCTGGGTTTTAATTTAATAAAAAATATAGCAATACAGTAATTTACTACTAGATCAAACTAAAGTTATTTGATTGCAATGACATGTAGATAATATTTTTTTTAGTCAGATTATAAATTTATTTCATAAACAGTTTCATTATAGTTTATCAGATATTTTTATTGGTATTTTTTAATTTTAATTTGGTATTATTTCACAAAAATATGTATGTGTTATTTTATAGTTTATATTTAAGAGTATTAACTCTCTATGATACAAATTTTTTTTCAGTGTATTTTTTGGTGTAAAACTTACATTTTCCACAGAAAAATTTTATTTTCCACTATAATTTCTGCATTTGTTTTTACATTTATGTTTAACATATCTTTTATAACATAGATATCAGATAAATATTTAACAATGTTTTTCCAGTTGTTTTATGTGTTGTATTGGTGAATTTTTTTAAAAAAAATTAAAACATTTGATGCATACAAAAGACTATGAATATAGATGTCACATTATAGTACTTAAGTGATAATGAAATGAAAACCTCAATAACACACGTGCCAACCCTAGATCTTTTATCTACCTATCGATCTACTTATTTTGGACTAAATGCTTTGTGTCTCCCCAAATTCATATGCTGAAATTCTAACCCCATGTGAAAGTATTAGTGGAGGCTTTGGGAAGTGATTGGCTTGTGAGGGTAGAGCCCTCATGGATGGGATTAGTGCCCTTTTATAAAGAGACCCTAGACAACTCTAGCCCTTTCTCTGCCATGTAAGGACACATCAAGAAGACAGCAGTCTGCATCTTGGAAGAGAGCCCTCACCAGAGCCCAACTATTTTGGCTAGCACCCTGATCTCAGATTTTATGCCTGCAGAATGTGAGAAATAAATTTCTGTTGTTTCTAAGCTACCCAGTCTATGGTACTTTGTTATAGCAGCATGAACTAACACTCATCTATGTATTTATCTATCATAATCATCTATTGTCTGTCTATCCAGATCTGTATGCCTTAACAATGAATGGTTTAATTTTCATAGCTGTTTTTCTTCGGTATCCTGTTGGCTATTCTAGGCCTTTTATCTTTCCATACAAACTTTAGAATCAGTTTATCAGCATCTACCAAATAACAGGCTGGATTTTGATTGGAATTGAGTTGAATTTACAAAACAAAGTGAGAAGCCTTGGCATTTTTTTTCCTTTATTTTTATTTCAGCATAATATGGGGGTACAAATGTTAAGGTTACATGCATTGCTATTGCCTTCCCTCTCCCCTCGAGTCAGAGCTTCAAACGTGTCCATCCCCCTGACAATGCACATTGCACTTATAATGTATATATATAAACCCATCCCCTTCCCCCCCACCTGCCCGACACCTGATAAATGTTTTTTTTTTTAACATTTTGATTAGATTTTATAACTTTGCCTTTACCTAGCAAAGGTTAGAGGTATGCCCTTCCCCTCCATGCTGTTCACCACATCCCTCAGATGTGGATCTATCCCCCTACTCCCCCGAAATTCTGGTGAGCACCACCACCCTTTGAGCACCATGTTGATAATCAGTCAGTACCAATGTGACGGCAAGTACACGTGGAGCCCGTTTTTGTGATCTTGTGTCACCCCGCTTTGGAGAATGGGCTTAAGCTCACTCCAGGATAACAAGCGGTGCTAGCTCACTGTCATTGCTTAGCCTCGTCATCTTAACAATATTGAATGTTTCAGTCCATAAAAACTAAATCATTTTTTATGAATGGGAATGAAAACAATGAAAATTTGATCACAATCTAATCAACACAGCTTTATCCATGAACTTGGAAAATAATGTCTGTTTCTAAGAGTAAATATATGGGCAGGCAACAGCCTGATAAGCATGATATTTGCCTAAAGTGAAACAGTGTCAACCCTTCAAGGCAGAGGACATGTCAGAGGCCTGTCTACCCAAAACTGCCCTCGGTTCCACACTCCTCTTGGGATCCACTAAATGCTTCCTCGGTGCTACAAAGTGAATAATTCATTCCCTGGACTTCCCCTCACACTCAACATGAAAATGGAAAGGCCTTGGAAAGTTCATTGGTAAGTAAATAATAACAATACTCACAAACGTACCAGTGAATAAAACACATGTAAAGCACCAGCAGGTGATGGACTAACTAGGGACTGTCTGATAGAAATGTAATGCAAGCCACTTATGTAATTTTAAATTTTCTAGTAGACACATTAAAACGTACAAAGAAAAAGGTGACATTAATTTTACGAATAGAAATATTTAATCCAACATATTCAAAAGATTATTTCAACATGCTATCAATTTAAAAACAATTGATGAGATATTGGCCATTCTTTTTTTCCAGACTATGTTTGAAATCCTGTGTGTCTCTTACACTTACCACACATCTCTGTTTAGACTAACCACATTTTAATTGCTCAGTGTTTGCACATGTCCATATTGGAAAATGCAAGTCTAACTTGCATTTGTCCTAATTTGTTATTGGCTTATTGAACTTGTGTAAATTCTTGGAAGTCCTACTTCATTTCCACAGGTTATGTGTACTTTCTGAAGACGTAAAATGGAAACAATATCTGAATTCATTTTAAAATGAATTTTCCTTCTTAAACATATGAAATCATACAAATAATATTTTTAAACATAGCAAAATATCATAATACTTTAAACTATACAATGAGAATAATTATGCATCATTTGGCACAAATAAATAATTAATTATGCTATTAATAAATATAAAAAATAAATATCTTCATTATTTAGATCTTTGATTTCTTTGATTGGAGTTTTAAAGTTCTCTGCATATGGACTTTGTATGTATTTTGCTAGGTTTAAACTTACATATTCTGTTTTGTGCATGTTATGTTAAATCATCTTTAGATTTCAAATTCCAATTATTTATTGCTGGTAATAAAATATATAAATCAACTTCTGAATATTAATTTTATATGCTACAACCTTGTCGTACTTGTTTATTAACTCCAGGAGATGTTTGTTGATTCTTCGGTATTCTCTACATAGGCAATCATGTTATAGATGAACAAAGATAGTTTCATTTCTTCCTTCCCAATCCGTGTAAATTAATTTTCTTTACTCATCTTAATACACTAGCTAGGACTTACAGTACAATATTTATTCATGATTTTAGGAAAAAACTGTCCTGTTTCTCATCATTATGTTTGATGTTTCCTGTAGGTTTTGCTGTAGGATTTTTCTATAGGCTCTTCGTCAAGTTCAAAAACTTCTTTATATTCCTACTTTGCGAATGAAGTAGTAGATTATATTGACCGATTTTTGAATGTGGATCCAACCCTGCATAGTTGAATAGATTTCATTTAGTAATTTTGTATAATCTAACATTGAATGAACATACATAAGAAATATTATTTTGTAGTTTTTCTTTTTTGTAATTTCTGTATCTAGTCTCAGCATTAGGGTAATTCTGACCTCAGAGACTAAATTAGGAAGTATTCTATCTGTTTAAAATTTTCAAAAGAACTTGAGAAGAGTTAGAATTATTTCTTGCTTAAATGCTTGGTAGAAATCACCAGTAGAAACACCATCTGGGCCTGACGATTTCAGGTCCTGACGATTGGAGGACTGTTATGAATAATTAATTCAATTTCTTTAATAGATAAAAGGCTATTTAGATTATCTATTTCTAATTGTATCATTTTGGTAGTTTGTGTAATTTGAGAAATTGATCTTTAGCTTCATCTACGTGTGTGCATAGAGTTTTTCACACCATTCTCATATTATACATTAAAGGCCCATGGGATCGGTGATGACTGAGTCTGGCCCCAGGCTAAACTCCTGTGTTTTATCCTTCAAGACTGACCATAGACAATTGCAAAGGCTCCCTGACAAATCCCATGGGGTAGCTGCCCTGCCCATGCCAGACTTGGTGCACAGGCAATTCGTTACACTCTTCTAGAGGGAGTTATAGTCAAACATTCAGTGCCCCCAACTATTTCAACCCAATTTGCCCTATGCCAGCCATGTGCATACAAATATCCGCATTCCTAGCCCAGCTGCCTCTTTCAAAGTCTTCGCTTGGAGAGCCTGGGCTGAAGTACTTTAAAGTTGCGTCTGCTAAGATCCATTTTCGATAGGCATATTCACCAACTACTAAATTCTAATTTGCAGTTATTTTTTCTTAACAGTGTGATGATTATACTCCATTGCGTTTTGGTTTTCATATTATAGATAAGAACTCTACTATCAGCATCATGTTGTTATTTACTAGAAGATTTCATGTTCTCTCTGGTGACTTTTCAGTTTTTTTAATGTAGAAAGAGTAGTCCATTGACATGTTTCTTCACCTTTCTGGTATAAAGTATACAGCTAATAATAATGTTTTCATGGACTGTTTTTAACCAAATATATATATATTTGTTGAGGGAAAGTGCCTACGGTATAGGGTAGAGCTCTGTTTTATAATCTTTTTGTTTTTCTTTCCATTGTATGGGGCAAACAGTCATTCAAACTCAAGCAAAGTCCTGCCTATGCTATTATACAGAATCCTCACTTAAGAAAAGACCTATCTTGAAAACAGACCTACTCATAGAAGCAACCCCTGTGCAGTTTGTCTGACTTAATGTGTCTTGGTGAACAATAATCAAAGGACATATGAAAAGAACAAGTTACATAACGAAGATAACGCACACACACACACACACACACACACACACACTCTATGAAGGATGAAAACATATTTGAAAAACTTTAGTAAAATTTTAATGAATATCCTCATGATTTTTAGGAGAATTTTCTTACATAAATCAAGAATATAATGGTATTTATTTATTTATAGAAAATAGTTTAAGAAAAAAGAAGTAGTCACCGAGTTGAAAAGTATGTTACTAAAATAATGTAACATTAATTTTGGATTTCTGGCTCCTCTTCTTAAATGGCACAGCCCATTGCTAAAGAAGTAGTAAAAAGTAGACTAGAACAAATCATAGGTAAATAAAATGATTCATCTCATTGACAGTAGTGTTCCCACTATTTTCTCATATTTAATAATGCTAAATTTGATATAAAGTTATCTTCTTAATATGAAGAACTGTAATTTTATGGTAAGGTGCTAAAAGGACCTAATTCTTTTTTTTCCTTTAGCGAACTTGAAACTTGAAATTAGAAGCACAATTCTAATTTTTATTATTATGAAATGATTTACTAATGCAGTGAAACTCTGTGCTGTATGAATGGGGCCCTAAAAATGTCAAATTATAATCAGGGTTTATAAGGGGAAGTGAAACACTGAAAGGTTCTTCTATCACAATGAATTGTCAAATTATCTCCTGCCTCAGGACCTAATTTATCTTTCCCATGCAGACCCTTAAATTTCTAAGACTTTGTAAATGGATGAATTGAGTTATAAGAAGACAATATAACACTGCATATTTTATAGCATTAGCCATTGTATTTAAAAATTATTGCCAGAACTGTGAGAAATGCCAGGTTGGCTTTTATTATTAGGAATTAATAACTTATAGTTTAACTTAGAAATACTCTCAATAACTAAAAGCTATGAGTGCTTCTTAAGTGAGAGGCAGTTGGTCAGCTTTTTATATGCAGCATAACTGTAGGTAGACATTATTATCCCCATTTACAGATGAAGAGACTGAGACTCAGAAAGGAAAAATAACTTGCAAAAAGTTACACAGCCAGGATTTGAGGCTAGGTCTGTATTAATTTGAAGCCTATTCCCTTAATAAGCTAAAGTGCCACAGTAGTGTGTACATATGTTATAAATTATTTTTCTTATTGTTATTTCCAGATAATTAAATTGATATTTAATTTTTGTATATTTATATTCAATTTGTTTGAGTTACTAAAAACAAAGACTTAATTTTTCATTTATTTTATTTTGACCACCTAGTGCAAGGGTCTTCACAAAGTCTACGTAAAGGAGTTTCAAAAGAATGACTAATTATCCAAAAATTAAATAGGATGTAGCCATGGTAAAAATTAAATATAGCTAAATACTGCTTACTACTATCTGTGCAATTGAAAAAATATGGAAAACTTCTAAAGAACAATATTTCCTTATAAATTTATAAAGAAACTAATGCAAATGATCTTTATCTTGAGTCTAAAATTTAAACACCAATATTCTCAGTTCCCTACTTACTTCAAGACTGAGAACATGACATGGAAGTAGCAACAAACTTCTTTGAAAGTATAGGAAGTAAATTAGAAGGACCTAAAAAATATTTTTTCCCTGTTTTTGTTTTCTTTTGTTTTCAGTTGATACCTTCTTTCTCAGCTATGGCGGAATGTCTTTCACAAGTTTATTAGATAAATAAATACCACATTGAATCTGGTAAAAGAGAATATAATAATAATTTCACAGACTCATGCAAATTAAATTAAATTTAGTGTAATTTTCATTATTTTCATAAGGATCTGTTTTTTCCTAAATAGTTTTAACATATCGAAATTTTGTTTCCTTGAAATGTTTCTTTAAATTTTCACAGTCAGCAAATTTCCACATTTTCTTACAAGTACATTTTAAATATCAGAGATTTCTGGTTCTGGAGCTAGAATCCAGTTCCTGATTCTAATGATTAACATCTGTTTATTTTGGGATAAATTATATAAAATTTCTATTCTTTATTCTTTTTATGTATAAGATAGATTAAACTAATACCACTTCACTGGGTTGTTTTGAGGGTTAAATAGGTCAATATTTGTAAAATGATTAAAACATGCCTGGAAAGCAATAAACACTCAAAAATATTAACTTTATTATTAGCCTGTATTTGTTTAGCTTTACAAATTTAAAGTAAGATGGCCATTTTAGTATACCTATGACTTATTATCGGTATACTGTTTTTTGCCAAACTAAGTATGGTTTAATTACTATAATAATTACTAGAATTGTGTGCTTTGATACGAATAAATACATAGAAGAAATTGGATCAATTGGTTTAAAGAAGCCAACCTTGGCCGGGCGCGGTGGCTCACGCCTGTAATCCTAGCTCTCTAGGAGGCCGAGGTGGGCAGATTGCTCGAGGTCAGGAGTTCGAAACCAGCCTGAGCAAGAGTGAGACCCTGTCTCTACTATAAATAGAAATAAATTAATTGGTCAACTAATATATATAGAGAAAAAATTAGCCAGGCATGGTGGCACATGCCTGTAGTCCCAGCTACTCGGGAGGCTGAAGCAGCAGGATCACTTGAGCCTAGGAGATTGAGGTTGCTGTGAGCTAGGCTGATGCCACAGCACTCACTCTAGCCTGGGCAACAAAGTGAGACTGTCTCAAAAAAAAAAAAAAAAAAAAGAAAAAAGAATCCAACCTTCAGTTTTGAGTTTCAATCATTTGCAGTTAATTAAAATCAATATGCTTGGAGAAATCATATAAGTATAAAAACATTGAGCCAAAGAATTCAAACAGCAGAACCTAGCTTGTGTTAATGCTATGGACTTACTCCTATAATCGCACAGCCCTTCAGGCATTGACATATGAGGATGAGGGGCGTCGCTGCGACCTAAATATTTCTTAAGCCAAAAATGATTATCCACAACTTAAGATTTTCCCTTTTTTGTGAATCATAAAGAAGTTTTTCCATCATTATAAATTCATGAAGTTATAATAGTTAATTTTTAATTCAAGTTATATATTACCTATTTTTATTAATAACTTTATATACAAAACACAACAGTAGCAACATGTTTGAAAAAATCATGACTGTGATCAATACAACTGTCATTTACAATTGATTTTGACTAATATTGCTTGAATTCAGTTTTTGTTACCTAATTTACCAATAAATGGAGCAAAACTACCATTAGCATGGCAAATCCATGTGAATGCACTGTACACACAGTATTGAATCTCAGAGCAGTTTCCAGGAACAGCAAAACTACTAGTTGTCCTCTATCATGAAAAATATTTCAACAGAAACCATTTTTTTCTCCTTAAACAGTTTGTTTTAGTTGTTCAGTAGTGTTGGTGAATATTTGAATCTAAAACTTGTGTTAAACAACCCTTGAATAGACATGCCACTATATCTAGGAAATCACCCAAGGCTTGTAACAAAATATTCTTGGTAGATACAAATTATCTTTTATACCTACCTGTTTATTATATTGGTAAGCAAATTTTATTCCTTACATTTTCCCTAATGAATACATACTTTATGAATTCCATATACTAAAATGCTAATTAAAAATTTTATTGTTTTTTTCATAGAAAATTTTAAAATTTAAATTTTAACAATTTTCCATGTACATATTCTGCTTGTGATATTTGATTGATGAAAATATTCTCATAAAATATGCCTTTGAATTAATAATTTTTCAAAAAGTGGCCTCTGTCACATAAATAAATGAAAATAAGTGTTGCTAAAATGGAAAGCTTGTTAAAGCTCACCTCATTTTAGGGTTACCATTGCAATGGAGATACAACTGTGGTATAAATCAATCTAGGCAAAGTCATTATTCTTCAAATACAAGGCTTTCTAGCAATGTTTATGGCCATAATAAGCACATTGTTTTCAGAGTAATGAATTTTATAGGTTAGAAAACATCATTTGGAGATATTTAAACATTACTGTAATAGTATTTAGCTGTTAAGGTAGACATATAATAAGACGTAAAGATTTACTAGAAGATCCATCCTAATGAAACATATAGTGACATATAAATGGCAGCTAATAGTATTATACATTTCCTTTCATTCCACTCAATCAAGCTACTTGAGTTCATTAAATCATCAATTTTGATATTAAACATCATATTTCTATTGTAGCATGTCTTACCTTTATAAATTTTATATGTATTATATATTTTATATACTGTGTATATTTATATATTACAGCTGCCTCTGTTGCTAACCAATTAAATATAGTCATGTGCAGTGTAGTAACATTTTGGTCAACAATGGACCACATTTACAATGGTGGATCCATAATATTATGATATCATATTTTAACTGTACCTTTTCTATGTTTAGATATGTTTAGATACACAAATACTTGCCATTGTGTTTCACTTGTCTATAGTATTCAGTACAGTAACATGCTGTACAGGTTTAAAGCCTAGGAGCCATAAGCTATACCATGTAGTTTGGGCATGCAGTAGGCTGTAACATGTAGATTTGTATAAATACACTCTATGATATTTGCAAAACAAAAACATGCCTAACTATGAATTTCTCAGAACATATACCCATCGTTAAACCATGCATTACTAGTATATTGATATCATAAGATATTGTACAATTGTGAGTAAAGATATGAGTACAACAGAGATATACCTGATTTTTCTTTTAACTATGATTCTTTCAAAAATAAAATTGGAAAATTATAATACATAGTGTATCATGGAGGAAAGCAGTATTTCAATGCCTGAATTAAAGATGTAAAAGAATGTGAGTAAAGCTTGTAAGATAAATTACCAATATTTATGAAAAATTTTAAAAAATCAAATGGCTTTAACAAAGACAAGAACATGTTTAAGTAAATATGCATCAAAAATGTTCCAATATGTATAGGAAATGTCTCAAGAAACATCTCAGATGATAATCTTGAAAGTTCTTCTTGAATTCAATTCTTATTGAATTTCAGAGTTGTCAAATGTACATGGAAAACATCTGTTTCTTGCTTCCCTTTTAAAATATTTGTTGTGAAAATTATTTTTTACCATTAGAAATAATATTTGAGATTGGAGAACCAGATTATAGGGAAAATATTGAGTAGGTTTTAATGTGCACTGTTCTGATCACTAGGAATTGTTATTCAAATGGAACACAGCACTCATATAGGATTAATTGAAAAGTGGAAATATGAAAAGTATATCTGGTCAAAAACATGGCTAATGTTTCTGTTTATTTTATGACCTCAAGCTTCCTACTCAAACATTATTTTAGAAAATATATCATTAGTATATTTATGATAATGATTAATGTGACACCTCCATCCAAGATATTTGTAACCAACTAGAAATAGGTGATTTCTTGGTGTACCAACAAGTGCAAAGGTTAATTTTATGTGTCAACTTGACTGGGCTGGGGGGATGACCCGATTAAACTCTATTTTGGGGATTATCTGTGAGGGTATTTTTTAATAGCTGTAGCATGTGAATCAGAGGACTCAATAGATTGTTCTCCCCAGTGTAGGTGGGTATCATCCAGGTCACTGTGGGCAACAGAACAAAAGGCAGAGGAAGGAGGAATTCACTCCTTTTTTTTTTCTGCTTCACTGTTTGAGTCAGGACATTTCATGTCATCTTCTGTCCTTGGACTGGAACTTATATCATCCCCCTTGGCTCTCAGGCCTTCAGACTTGAACTAAAATACACCACCAGCTTTCCTGGGACTCTGGTTTGCAGTTGTCAGGTTATAGGACTTTTCAGCCTCCATATAGATACAGATAGATGACATAGATAAAGATGATATAGATAGAGATAAAGATGATATAGATGAAATATAGATGAAATAGATATAGATGAAATAGATATAGAATTATTAATATTGGAATTTTAACTATGAAAAATTAGTGAGAGAAATATTTTGGCTGTTTTCCCTTAAAATGTTCATGAGATTTGAACAAATATTATTACACATTAAGCTTATGTGATAAATCCAGTGAATTAGGGGTGATGAGATTGTAAATTCATGAGTAATAATTTCCAAACTATGTACAATTATAATAATTTTATGTCTTTGCTTAGTTTTATTATGTATAAAGATATTTGAGCACAAAGAATTTTATAATACCTCTATACCTATGTGGAAATATCACTAACATTGCCTTTGATATAAAGAGAAGATTTTATACTGGGTGTTAAAAAATTCAAAAAGCATTATAAAAGAATAATTTTATGTTATTTTGAGACTAATGTAGTTTGTGTAAGTAATAATTAAGGACAAAGAGATCATTGTTTATTTTGTGTTTTATTACAATTACATAATTGTAATGAGAATTTAATTTTCATTTTACTTTTATGATGCTTGTACTAGTTATGTATTGCTGCTTAACAAAGTATCCCAAAGTCTAGTGACTTAAAACAACAAGATTGATTATTTTAAATTTTCTGTAGGTTAGGAATCAGGGTAAGAATTAGCTGGGTCCTCTCTTACAGGCTGCAATAGAGCTGTCCACCAAGGCTTCAGTCTCATCTGAAGGTTTTAATTAAGAAATAATCTGCTTTCAAGGTCACTTATCATCGTTGTCAGGATTCAGCTCATTGTTGTTGGACTGTTGGCCTTAGTTCCTCACTGTCTCTTAACCATTGGCTACCCGCAGTGACTTGCCACGAGAGCCTCCTTATAGGACAACTCACAAGGTGGCAACTTGCTTTATCAGAGAAAGCCCCCAAGTAAAGCTGCAGAGAGAGAAGGTGCACTCAGGATAGAAGGTATTCTTTTATAATCTAGTCTCGGAGGTAACATCCAATCACTTTTGCAATAGTTCATTTATTAGAAGCGAGTCACTGAGTGAAGTCAATACTCGCTGGGAGGATATTACACATGTTCCTGGATATCAGAAACCAGAGATCACTGGAAGCCATGGTAGAAATCTGCCTATCAAAAGGCTGATTCTTAAAAAGAAAGCAAAAACAGTAAAAAAAAAAAAAAAAAAAAAACACCCTGGTCTTCATATAAATTTAAACATAACATATTTATTTTGTCAGTCTTATTTTTTATTAACTTATTACTGATTTATGATAGAAAATTGCAATGTTATTTTGATTTATATGCTGGGAATATTGTCTTAATATTTCCTAAACTATACAGTTCTTTTCTATACTGCGGCCTTTACTGAGTGAGTTTTTTCAGTAGTGTGCTGGTAAATGCTTAACAATAAACTCTGAAAAAAATTTAATTTATTTTATTTTACTGACTAAAGGTAGATATGTAGAACATAATTTACAAATAATAATAAAAATGCAATACTCTATTGTAATTTCGTATAGCCAATTGATTTTTACACAAGGGTTTTACTGATTTTGCTAACCTCTTGTATCTGTAGCACACTTTTTTGTGAGTTAACAATGATTTCAAAAAATTAGACTACAAATAAATGCTCAGTCACTATCCAATCAGCACAGAAGTCATGCACATGATTGATGAGCAAATGATCTTTTGACATGTTAGTTGATAATTTTGCTTATTAACAAGTTATATGAGAGTGAAAAAACAAAAAGATTATTTTGGAAATTCACTTATTTATAAAGGGTATGGACTGGTTCTTTGCTGAATCAGGAAATAATGTTTGCTCACTAGAAGAATATGTTCTCATTTGTGTGTGTGTGTGCATGTGCATGCTATTCACAATAACCATAGACCACGAAGCTTTTTAAGTTTAATTTGCGTTAACATTTTTCCATCACTTTCTTAAGTCTAGGCAATCAAAAAACAATGAATCAAGTTTTGATTTCTAGTATTTGTCAAATTCCGTGGTATGAATAGTCCCATGATGACTAATTTCAATATACTAACATGATGTCCCTTAATACAGAGCTGAGAGGAGATACACAGTAACACACAATTTAGTATTTTGCTAGACAGATATAATAAACACAATTTGAAGACTATAGATCATAGCTAACATAGTAAACTTATAAGAAACTGGTGGGTTTTGATTATTTGCCACCTTTGTTTTTAATAATATATAATTGTATGATTTAATTATATACTATATGATTTATAATATGATTTAAAATTATGCTATTTATTTTGATAATAGTTGTATTTAAAACAAATTAATAAAATCATTGTTAATTGAACAATTGACTTTCATGATTCAGTACAAGCCAACTCCAGTATACATGACTTATTTCCACCATTTCTTTCCATGATATGTGAATGCCAAAAAGGCTCCTTTGCTTTTTACCTTAATAATTTTTTAACCAAAATAAGTAGCAAATTAATAGTCAAGGATTTTGTAAAGCAAAGAAATTTATATCTGTATTTTTTTAAGTTACATTATTTCAATAAAATAGCTGAAAATAAATGTTTGCTACAATTATTCTCAGGCAAATTGTCACAAAAATGTGAAGAAGATGGAGGTTAAAGACACTAACTTTGCTTATGCTCAAATTGTCCTGTTTCCTCAGTTGTAAAATGAAGAGGAATAATATTTACCTCATTGAGTTATTGGCAGAATTAAATTAATTAATGTAGTCAAGGACTCATAGTTAAACTGTAGATCTGGAACTGAGAAAGCAGGCAATGCTTCAAGCAATATGACCCAATTAGAGAAAATCCTGTGTTTTTATGAGGAATGATTTATTTTTAAGACATGACCCTTGTCCCCTCCATGTACATACACCCAAGATAGAACCATGAAATAAAGTTAGTAGATAATTAGTTCATCTAAAATGCAGGGAGGGGGATCAAAGCTCAGAACAGATTCTAATGTAGCAGGGATAGCTCATATGAGAAAGGACTAGAATTTTATTTTATTTCAGTTTAAAACAATTGGGAGAAACAGTTCCTTCAATGTAGAGAAATAGTCTCAACAAATATACCTGGAATTTAATATTCCTTCCCTAAAGCAAAATAATTCTGCCAGGATAAAGTAAGTAATCTGCTTCTATATTGCAATGGTGATATACATCTATATCTTGAAATACATTGCCTGTGAAATTTAAATTATACGGCTGCAGTAAATCAGCTTGAATTCCAAATTTATTTGAAATAAACTTCAACTTGTCATTGTTAAAACATTCTGTAAACATAAAATAAAAAAATAACTATAAAATTTACATGCTATCATTTTCCATGTAGTAGAGTAAAACTTATTATTTTAAGTACTTACTTTGTATTAAGAAGAATCAAAGTAGCTTCAGCAAAGCAATACTTTGGAACCTCTGGCACCATATCTATAAAGTTTAGGGTGTTATTAATTGACAGAGCAAATAGACAACTTACAGAATGTGAGGAAATATTTTCAAACTATACATTTTATAAAGGGCTAATACCCAGAATTTACAAAGACTCAAAAAAAAATTAGCAAGAAAAAAAAATCCCATTAAAAAGTGGGCAAAAGACATGAACAAGTTTTTCAAAAGAAGATAGACAAAGACATGCAAAAATGCTCAGCCTCACTAACTATCAGGGAAATGAAAATTAACGACAATGAGATATCACCTTAACACCGTTAGAATGGCTTTTATTAAAAAGTTCAAAAAGAATAGATGTTAGCTTGGACACACAGAGAAATGAATGCTTATACACTGCCAGTGGGACTGAAAATTAGTGCAACCTCTATGGAAAATAGTATGGAGGTCCCTCAAAGAACTAGAAGTAGACCTACCATGTCAACCCAGCAAGCTCACTACTGGGTATATACCCAAAAGAAAAAAGTCATTTTATCAAGAAGACACCTGTACTGGAATGTTTATGGGAAAGATGTGAAATCAAATCGAGTACCCATCAACTCATGAGTGGATTCACAAAATATGCTGTGTGTGTGTGCGTGTGTATATACACTTGCACACACACACACACATACACACACACACTATGGAGTACTACTCAGCCATAAAAAAGGTGAATTAATGCCTTTTGCAGCAATTTGGATGGAACTAGAGACCATTATGCCAAGTGAAGTATCTCAGGAATGGAAAAATAAACACCACATTTAGAATTCCAGTTCTAATAGATTGGAACTAACCAAGGGACATACATGTGCACAGATGGAAGTAAAAATTATTGGAAATCAAGCCAGAGGAAGGGGAAAAAGGGGTAGGGGATGGAGAGGGAGGGAGGGGGAGGGGGAGAAGGGGAAGCTCAAAAACCTAATTAGTACAATGAACATTCTTTGGGTAATCGGCACACTTATAGCCCTGACCCAAGCATTACAAAAGCTATCCATGTAAAAAATCATTTTTAACCCCTTAAAATTTAAAATAAAAATCAATAAATAAAAAATTAAAAAAGAATAAAAAACTTATTTTTAAAAATTTCTAATACATTTTCTTTTATTCAATATTTAAAATATATTAAATTTTTTTGTTTGTACATAAGACAGAATGTTTTTTGGCAAGTAATGCTATGATAAATATGGCATTAAGTCCTGCTAAAGAGTTGCAATATTACTCACCAAAAATCAAAGACTTAAAGAATAAAATGAATAAAAATTTATCCTCAACCTTAAAAATGACTTGGGCTGGGGAACCTGCGACCTTAAGGCAACATGTGGCCTTCTAGGTCCTTAGGTGGGGTCTTATGACTGAATCCAAATTTTACAGAACAAATCCTTTTATTAAAATGGGTGCAGTAGAGAAAGATGAAGCTTTTCTCGCCTCGTTTGGTGCTTAAAAAAAGAACAATCTTCAAATCAGAAGGCCATAGGATCCCAGGAAAATGAGTATGACAGCACAGTTCAAGCTGAGCTGCCATTACACAAACTCACAGTGAACAGCCTACTGCCGGCTCTGTAGACTGATGCATCCTACCCACCAGCTTCAGGAAGACAAGAGTGGAAGGGCTCATATCTCAGCTTTCTTAACTCACTGGCTTTGAGTGAGTTCTTAACATCTTTGTGCCTCCCTTTCCTTATCTGTAAGAAAGAGATAATGATAGATTTAACTTAAGGAATTGTTATGAAGCTTAAATAAGTTAGTACAAGTAAAGCATTAAAATAAGTCAATACATGTTACTTATATTATTTTCTGGTCTGTAAGACAATACACTTGGTTACTTATTTTGTATCACCTTATTTAAGATCTAAAAATGAACAAAATATAAACTATTTGAACTTCAAAATATAATCCTATTCATATGCAACATCAGGATTCTGTTTGAATTTCTTTTAAAATCAGATTTTAAAAAATAAAAAATGAAATTCTATAGATTTTGTGTATTAGCATCAATAACTTTTGGATACCTTTTGCTCCATTAAATTGCTAAAAGAATTTGTGTTGCAAAAGAAATAAAATTGGTATAAACACTATATGCTAGTTATGTGTTTCCTATTATATTCTTTGTATTAAAAATGTTGGATGAAGAAAACATTATAACTTTTTATTCTAAATATTCATTGGAATTCAAATAATTATAAGAACAAAATTCTAAAATTTACATAGTATAAATACATATTGAGAATATAAAATCCGATTAAAATAAAACAAAAGTATCACAAATTATTTGTAAGATACACAAAAACATTTTGCAGAAATTGATATAAACTTGCTCCTTAGGTATGTGAAAAGTTCTTCATCTCAGTAATAATTTAAAATGCAAATTAAACTATTCAGTTTATTTTTAGCTATCAAAATCACAAATCAAAAGCTTGATCACATGCTCTGTAGTAAGACTGTGGAGCAATATAACTAAAGTGTTGTTGGTGGAAATTACTTTTCCAATATTTAGCAAAAATAAACATACTGATCTGGCATGGAGATTCACACTTGTAGTCCCAACTACTTGAGAGGGGTAGGTGGGAAAACTGCTTGAGGCCAGAAGATCCAGACTAGCCTGGGCAATGCAGCAAGACTCCATCTGTAAAACTAAATAAATAAAATTTAAAAAACAAATTAAGTATACTTTGAGTCTATAATTATGCAGATTTATGCTCCAGGGATAGATTTTTATATATTACTGTACTCAGTAATAAGAAATTATCCCATGTGAATATTACATTCAGATTTAGTAATTCATTAAGCATTGTTTGAATTGCAAAAGTTTGGAATCCTCTTAAGTCTTATCAGTTGAGAACAGGTTAAACAAATCTTCATACATCCATGTTATTGAATATAAAAAACTTCCCCCAAAATGGGACAGTGTCTTAGTCACTGAAATGGAAAGATCTCTACCTCTACTTTTACCAATGAAAGTACAAAATTATCAGCACAGCAAACTACTTTAAAATAGTAGTATTTGTTGGGGAGTGAGAGCTGTGTACATATGTAATACATGGATACATACATATAAATTATACTCACTTGCAGATGTATAGCAAAATTCTAGAAAGACACACTCAAAAAATGTAATGACAGTGGTTACCTGTGGGGGAGGGAAATGGGAAATAGGAGAATGAAGCAATAAGGTGGGAGATAGATTTATTCTATAGTGTCATGCACATATATTCATATACATACATATTCACATACATACCTACTCATACATGCATACACTTACATATACGTGTTCACTTGTGAAGCTCTCTATTGATTTTAATTTTAAAATTAAAAAGTAAATAAATGTCTGTCTAGTAAAAGCAAAGAAACATTGTATATCTTAGAAAAATAAATGTGTAACAACATTCAATAAAACACTGACAAAATAAGTGAGGTAAGGGGGATTTGAGGCCTGGATATGACTATTTGTTTCTTATCTAGATCGTTCTATTTAAGATAGTTTTCAGTATGGGAGAGCAGATAGAGTTTTCCTCATTGGAAAGAACAGCATAGTTTCTCCATTCCAAGAATGGTTCATGAACCAAATGGTTCACTGGCCGAAGGTTTACCTTTGGTTTCTCCGCACCGTGAGTTCAATTCAAGCCTATTACTGTCCAAATAACACTAACATTGTTCCTACGATTCTATCATAAAATGTTTAAATGTATGAGAAGTAATAGATTATTGGAGACACATGAACTCACCATCTAAATTTAACAACTTTTGATATCTTACCATATTTGCCGCACGTTTTTTTTTCTAAATGGCAAAATTTGCCAAGAGATAAATTCATTTACGTTTTTACTTTTATAATAACTTGTTGATTTAATGAATAGTTTTCATTTTTTCTAGTAGTGCATTCTAATGGTGGTTCAAAATGTTTCTGTCCTAGAAACCTGCTGCTACAGCTGGAAGGAAGAGAGGCAGAGAGAAGAAAAGGCAAAGAGAAATAATGCCACGTGTGACTTGGGAGGGGTTTCCAGAGGGGAAAGCAACTGAGGGGAGGGACGGACAGACAGGAGAATGCTGAGTGTCACAAAGAAAATGCCAAATTCATTAATGTATCCTCATTTTTACAAATAATGCACTCATGAAATTTTTATATGTAGGAACATTTGCACTAATAGAATAATAAATTAATGTAGTAAAAGAGTACATGAAATAATATATACTTGAATGTAGTAAAGAAATATAATCATAATTTTGAAAAAATATGTTATAGGGTCATTTTAAGGACCATTCTATTCTTGAACTCCTCAAATCATATAGTGATTCAGTATGTTCTTTGAAAAATGTTTTACTAGATAAAGAAACAAATATGTCCAACTAAATGAATGCAATTGCAATTATAATCCCCACAGAGCTTTTCATATAAGATGAATAGTTTGTCCTATAATGCATACTCAACAGAAAAAGACAAAGTGCCCAGATAATTTTTTAATTAATTCATTTATTTTTTAGCGTATTATGGGGGTACAAGTGTTAAGGTTACATATATTGATCATGCCCCCCTCCCCCCTCAAGTCAGAGCTTCAAGTGTGTCCATCCCCCAAACGTTGCACATCTTACTCGTTGTGGTTGTATATACCCATCCCTTCCTCTCCCCTTCCACCCTCCCACCACCCGATAAATGTTACTCCTATATGTCCACTTAGGTGTTGATCTGTTAATACCAATTTGCTGGTGAGTACATGTGGTGCTTGTTTTTCCATTCTTGAGATACCTCGCTTAGTAGAATGGGTTCCAGTTCTATCCAGGAATATACAAGAGGTGCTATATCACCATTGTTTCTTAAAGCTGAATAGTACTCCATTGTATACATACACTGCATTTTATTAATCCACTCATGAATTGATGGGCACTTGGGTTGTTTCCACAGCTTTGCAATTGTAAATTGTGCTGCTATAAACATTCCAGTGCAGGTGTCTTTTTCATAAAGTGACTTTTGATCTTTTGGGTAGATGCCCAGTAGTGGAATTGCTGGATCAAATGGTAGATCTACTTGTATCGCTTTGAGGTATCTCCATATTGCTTTCCACAGAGGTTGAACTAGTTTGCAGTCCCACCAGCAGTGTAGGAGTGCTCCTATCTCTCAGCATCCATGCCATCATTTGTTGTTTGGGGACTTTTTGATAAAGGCCATTCTCACTGGAGTTAAGTGATATCTCATTGTTGTTTTGATTTGCATTTCCGTGATGATTAGAGATGTTGAACATTTTTTCATATGTTTGTTGGCCATTATTCTGTCTTCTTTTGAGAAGTTTCTGTTCATGTGATAGTTTTGATGAAGATAAATAAAGTGATGGGATTTGACTTCTGGATAATCAAATATAATATTAAACGCATTTAAGCCAGTATAGTGTAGTTTAATGGTAGCCCAATGTAATAACTAATTAGAACAGAGAACTCAGAAAGAGACCCACAAATATAAAGAAATTTGCTATATTTGAGTCAATATAACAAATACTTTGGAAAATGATAACATGGTGCTGAGAAAATTGGTAGTCCGTATGGAGATAAAACTAAAATTACATCCTTAACTCATCCTATATGCAGAAATAAAATCATGGGAGATTAATAATTAGAAGAAAAAATAAAATTTAAATTTTAGAAGAAATAGAACATATTTATGACCTGAGAGGAGATTCTTTAAAAGGATCTAAGAAGAACATATTTTTACCTAAAAGATTGGTGAATGTATATTTATTACCCAGTTTCTAAGCTCTATTTATATAAGAGATTAAGAAATTTGGTTTTTACCCTTAATAATCTCATATTTAAGGCTAATTAATATATTGAATTTAACATATTAATTATGGTTCATTTTAGTAATATTTCTAGCTTTCATGACTTGCTTTTACTTTGAAGTTTGACTTTATTAATATTTTAACCTTTCTGCAAATTGCTGCCAAGTTTATTTACCTTAATTAGTCTTTATTTCAAGGAAAAATTTAGTATTTATCTGTGATAAGATTGTTTGGAATGTATTTTTATTTTTTTAATTGAACAACTTATAGTATTCTTTCACATATGCCTCAAAATGCATGTCAGCCTTAATTTCTTGTTTCAAACAAATAAAATTTTAAATTTCACCATTTCATATGTGACAAAATTTTTTTGGCTAACTGTGAGCTATTATTCATTTTTATTCTTAATTTAATAAGAGAATATATAGAAAGATATTAAAATTAATAGAATTGAAAAAAATGCCTAGAAATGATCATTAAAAAAAGACTTCTGTAGGGTAAGGGGCAGGCTGTTTAAGTAGTTCCCAAATATTTCAAGGGAATTCCTACCCCTACACTTATTTTTACTAATTTAATGTTTTTATTTTATAACGTATATATCTATAAGCTAACAGATTGGTGTACTCCTCACTCAGACATGAAAATCATTAACCCAGAGTGAATTCTATGCCATTCACACCATTCTTTATTTTCTTCAGCTTTTCATCTCTTATATTTAGGGAGGCTAATTTTGGGATTATATCATTTAATCCATAAATATTTTAGTATATTTTTCTGTGGGTGAGGATTCGTTTCACATAATGACAATAACAATATAACACATAAAAATTAATAATTTTTACTATTGTTAACTATCTAGTCTAATTGGCTCAAAAATATAATATTTTCCAGTTTGTTGGTTCGAATCTAAAAGAGAAATTACTAGGGAAAGACCCCCTATTATTGAATGAATACCTATCATGTGTGCCCTGAGGCCAGCAGGAATCACCAAGATCAAGGGGAAACTCTGGGAGTTGCAGAGTGTGTAGGAGGAGGGTGATAGGTACATACCTAGTATACCTCCTAGTATGCCTGGTATACACCATGGATTTATTCATGGTGATATAGAAATATTATCTTTGAAAAAGTTCGTCTTGAGCAGTAAAATATTTTTGAAAATACGCTTTGATGTCTGAAAAGTATGGTTTGTTTTTTTAATCTTTAATTATTGTATGAAACTTTTTTTTTCTTTTGAGATGGTAAAGATATTTCTGTTACAAAAATAGGAGGACTTAATAGAAATCAAAATAGAAGTAATAAAAATAAACATTGTCAAGTTTAAAATGAGATTATAGAAGAACGGCCAATGTTAAAATTATTTGTATCACATTAAGAAAGAGAAAATTTTCACATAGAAATACAATTTCCAAATAAATTTATGATTATTCACTTTTTATTAACTGTCTCTAAAGAGAGAATTCTCTAAATTAGCTGGGAGAGAGTCATATTACTCACCAAGCCATAGGGCCTTGTAGATTGATTATATTTCATGAGTAAAGGAGATAAAAGGAAAATAAATTAGCCCTGAAGTTTGTTATCTGAGCACTACCATATAAATAAGCACATATTTTTCCAATAGGGAAATATTTATTTTAACAACTTTGGGATTCAAATGGTGGAAACTCACCTGAGAGGAAAGTGGATAATATCCAAAGAAATTCTAGGTCTTAGATTATCCTCAGGTTGGGTATCTTATTTGTTTTTGAACAGTCATATCATACTTTTACACCAAGAAAGAGAAATCTAAATAAAGAAGCATGAGAACTTATTTAGATGTGTTAATGGGAAAAAAGCCAAACTCTGTAAAATAATTTTAAAGAGATTTACTCTGAGCTAAATTTGAGGACCATGACCAGGATCCACGCCCAAGAAGCCTTGAGCAAGTGGACTTGCTGTGGCTGGGTTACAGTTTGGTTTTATACATTTTGGGAGACAGGGGTTACAGGTAAAGTCATAAATCAATACGTGGGAGGCATACATTGGTTTGGCCCTAAAAGATGGGCCATCGAAGTGGGGGGGTTGGCTTACAGGTTATAGGTGGGTTTAAAGATTCTTTGACTTGTAATGGTTAAAGACTTGAAGCTTTGTCTACAGACTTGGAATGTTTTAAGATAAGAAGCTCTTAATCAGAGATAAATCACTGGACACACATTTGTTGTGTAAATTGAGGACCTGCAGGTTTGTCTTGCATAACCTTAGGCCTGTTAATGGGTTACAAAGGATGTCCCCAAGAAGAGAGGGGGGCATGATGAGGCATATCTGACCTTCTTTCTCAAGGCCAGCAAGTCAGATTTAAGGTATTCCTGGGGTCCCCTTGGCTGAAAGGGGGTCTATTTAGTCAGCGGGGAGGGGTGAGGCAGGTTGAGCCTTAAAATTTTATTTAGTTCACAGATGTTTCAAGGTTATCTTTAGGTAGGACACTACACGCCCCTTTTTATATTTATTTATTGGTTAATTTGGAAAATTGTTAATCAAAATTGTCACTTGAGAAACTTTCAATACAAATTAAAGTAGAACAAACCATTTATTCTGTTTTTCTTTCCAAAATAAGCATAACTTTTTCTAATGGTCTTTTTAAATGTTATTTTGATTACATTTTGCATATTACACAAGATTTGTAAATGTGATTATCCTCTCTCTCATCCCCAAATGGAAGATATTTTACTAAATATTAAAATGTTTCAATTTTATGCTATCTGGATTAAACTCAATGGAACAAATGTTATTTGAATTAATTAACCCAGCTGAGTGAATAGTTTTAAAGTAATTTAATATAGTCCTTCCATTAATACAATGGAAGATTTTCCCTTAGTCATACACAAAAGTTGTTGATTTGCTTGATTTCAATTCCAAGGACTCAAGAGTGCTGAGTTCCTTTGGGCTGCAGAATAACTATGCAAAATGAGCTATTTAGACATAAAGAGAGAGGAAAGCAAAGTGTTTGAAGCAGATGTGTGGCTCACATCCAGATGTTCAAAGGATGACAGGCTGGTCTCTGTTGGCTTGTGCTTCTCTCTGCCAGTAAAGAGAACCAATCCCCAGTGTCAAACTGGCTTCCAGCCAGGTTTCTGGAATTTTCCCTTGTATTCCCCCCTCTCTCTCCTTCTCCTCAGTAAGCATGCATTGTAATCTTTATGTTGCATTCAGAAGTTTAGTGTTTCTGTTTTTCACAGACTCAGGAGTACTGGGGAAGAGATTTCATTGTGATACAATGGAAATAATTTAGCGAGAACTGTGAATCATATACACATGCATGTTAGCCCCAAAGAATCTTATCTTACTATTCCTTTATATTCTCAAACTTCAAAGAAAATATGAAAAATTATTATAAAGTGAACAAACCTAGAATTTAGATTTCAAAGGAATAGATTTTCCCTGAATCCCCAGTAAGTTAAAAAAAAAAAAAAAAGGATGACTTATATTGGAAAAATATTGAAGAGATAAAATTCACAGGATTTTTCTCAGGTTTTAAAGAGGAAAGGCTAGAGTGTTGTTCTTCAAGTTAAGGAGAAAATCAGGTTTGGGAGAGACTTGTGAATTCTGCGATAACCATGTTGAATCTGAACGGTTTGAGAGGGTAGGGAATTGCCATCAGCAGAAGGGATCGATCGCACTTATCTCAAGTTACACCCCTTGCTGAGAGGAGCTTGCATCCAAAGACTGGTCAATGAGATCAGGATCCCTTATTCCAATTCTGAACATTTCTGAAGGGCCATGCCAGCTCCAGAGTTCCACAAAGTATGTGCTGATCCTGTCTAGGTTAGGCCAAAACATAGGGTTTTTCGAGCTTTTTGGTGCTAAAACAGGGAGTGCTCTAAGTAAACAAATAGTTTATCCTCTGTAGCAACTGAATTATAGTTCAACATCTCACTGCTCAATCCTTCTTCCTGCATTCCATTACCTGTGTTGTTCATGAGAACACTCGCCACTGATCTGATACAACCAAACCTTCATTTCAGAACCTATTTCCTAGGAAATCCTAAGATAGATGTTTAAAAAGCTGTGAGCTAGGCTGATGCCATGGCACTCACTCTAGCCTGGGCAATAAAGTGAGACTCTGTCTCAAAAAAAAAAAAGCACTTTCTGCATGGAAAAAAGCAGTCAGTGCTATAATTAGCTTCAATGGGTCCAATATTTAATAGATGAGACTCAGAGCAATTATCACTTTGTCTTGTTTCTCTTCCTCCCTCATTTATATTTGTCTTTAATTTATATGACTCACATTCAAAATATTTATATTACCCATAATATTTTTCATTTGTGGAGTAAAGATTTTAGATTAAACCTCTTGAATCTAGTTTTTAGATTGAATATATAATCAAGAATTAAAAATGTATGCAATAGGTTAAAATTAGCATAAGGCTTTTTGAACAAGTTAATATTTTTCCTTTTTATATTTGGGTTAAGCATTCATCTAATATTTATTAACTTGTTGCTGCTACTAAATCAACATTCTCCAAGATCAATTTTTTTTTTTTGTTGCTGGTGATGGTGCATTTTTATCAGTATCTTTGCTGAAAATTAGAATTTTGCCAGAACTGTTCCCATAATCTCTGGTTTTAAAGATTGCAGTGATGAACACGCAGTCATTGTTTTTCCCCAGAACAAAAAGATGTGGTTGAAATCTCCCCACATGTTTTCTAAAATTTTTCCCTATTTTTGTGCTTTTCTAACATGATTGGAAGACAAAATATTTTATGTCCATCAAAGTTCCCCTCTTAACTTAAATCTTAAGAGATTAAAACAAATATTAAATTGGAGTCATTCTTTGCAAACTTATTAGTTTCATACAAAGCCCTGCCATCACCACGAACAACCACGTGAGTTATCAAGAAACTAATGCTGATCATTTGAGTTCTAGCATTTCCTGTTCTTATGGACACTTAGGTCATCCTGCTATGCTCTTTTCTTTCCCCCATCTCTCTTGTCCTGTCCAGTTAATTAATAAGAACAATGCCACCAACTTTCACATATAGCCCTCGTTTTCACACACAAGTGTTAAATTGGCTCTATTTATGTGGCAGAATTATACTTTCTAAAGATAGCCTTAAAAATATCCTTGTCATGCATGATCTTCTACAATGTGAACTTACCGCTCCCCAAACAAAAGTGGTATCTAATCTCTTGTTGAATCTTGCTGGGCTTGTAACTCCTCCAACCAAGTAAGTATGGCAGAAAGAGTGTTATGGTATTTCCAAAGCTAAGTCAGAAAAGGCCAAACTCCTTCTGCCTGGACATTTTGGACACTTGGACCATTTTTGGGCACTTAGACCAATTTGGACCATTTTTAGGCACTTAAATTTTTTGAGCACTTTGTACACTAACTTCACATAAGAAATCCAATTATTCTGAGATCATCAGGCTGTCGAGGCCATGTATAGTAGCTGATAGCGAAAACTAATTGGCATACATCGAGATATTGTGGGGAAGGGGGAGCCTGAAATAATAATATTTCACATTCGTTTTGTAAAGAATCACAGTGGGGTTGCTGGGTAGGTAGGAGACCTCATATCTTAAAAAAAATCAGTGGGAATATTAATTTCCCAAGCTTAATTATCAATATGCAATAAACATTCAATAACTACTTGTTAATGCATGAGTTAGATAATAGAATTAAAAGTAAAAAGCATTCAACGTACAAAACTATTTTTAATAACAGATTTTTAATAACAGGGGATTTCCGGTTGCTTGAACATTAAAACATTAGAAAGTTTCCATTTTTATGAATAAAAATGCTATGGTAATAATCAGTATTTTGGGGAGCAGAACAGTTTCATCTATAATATAGCAAGATATTTTGGGGAAGAAGTTGACTGTAATAAGAGAAATATTTAGTAAATGTTATAAAAAATTATAGCAGAAATATTAATTTTGTAAGTATTAGTTATCAATATGGATCCTAGGATTTCTTTGTAGTGATCAATTCGAATTATAAATTTAATGTCTGAGAATTAGTACTTAATGCACATTTTCATTTACCTTATACAGATATAGAACCTAAAATGTTACTGTTAGAAAAATATTCATAGTATTGATTTAGATTATTGTGAAAAATACATTATACTTAAAAGTAGGAATTTTTGAATTACAGGGTTATATTTAATTCTGGGTCAAATATATTAATATTAATAGTAGATTGTTCAATCTAAATTATCCTTAGAATAAATACATATAACTCTTCAACTAAGCATACTGGATGACTTTCATGTCAACTCAGAACCACAAGTTGTGAAAGTAATGAGTTAAGTACTTTAATTTTGGATGTCAATTTCGACAGTTATTGCTTAGTGTGCCTTAATAAACTAATGATAGATTCCTTCCATGGGGGAAAAAAGATTTTTATCCTTGAAATATATAAAACAAACACTTATTTTAACAGAGCTCCTTTTTAAAATACATTTTGTTACCCCATTCTTTTTGTCAAAAGAAAAAAATCATTGAGATAAAATTGATATAATAATCTTACTTTCACTTATGTCATAATAGCCATTTCATTGTCATGAAATATATCTATAAGAGTCTTTTGTTTTTTTCCACATTTACTACTTAAATTGTAGCTAATGATTTTTTCTGATATATATGTATATATAGCAAGCTAATGTACTAGATTAGTTAAAATCTGTCATTTGATCCAGCAATCTCACTACTGGGTATCCATCCAAAGGAAAAGAAGTCATTCTATTAAAAGATGCTTGCAATCAAATGGTTATTGCAGCACAATTCACAATTGCAAGATATGGAATTGACCTACGTGCCCATCAATTGAGGAGTGATAAAGAGAATGTGCTATGTATTCACTCAGCCATTAAAATGAGTAAAATATTGTCTTCTGCAGCAACTTGAATGGAATTAGAGGCCATTATCCTGAGTCAAGTAACTCAGGAATGGAAAAACAAGAGCTATATGTTCTCACTTATGAGCAGTTGCTAAGCTCCCGGTAGCCAGGGGCATATAGAATAGTACAGTGGACACTGGAGACTCAGAGGGGAGACAGTAGAAGAGGATGAAGGAAGAAAAACTACCTATTGGATGCAGTGTTCACTATTCAGGTGACAGGTACACTACAAAGTCAGACATCACCACTACAAAATTCATTCATTTAAGCAAAAACCACATCTTTTGAATAAATCTTTTGAAATAAAAAATTGATGTGCAAGGTTTATTTAAATGGTTTATATTCAATAATATTGATATTACCTATACTTTCAAGATATTTAAAAAATTTTCTAAAAATGTAAATTTAGAATATTTTCTCATAATAATCTGTATAATTTATCCCTTGATTATTTTGGAACCTAAATTTTCATTTAGCGTATTTTTTGTGGCAATTTATAAAATGTCATAGGATAATCTTGAGCTAATAAATTTCCTTCTTGCTTTTTTTTGCAAATTATGCATGATTTGATAACTACCATTTTCAGATTATATATGTTTCTGCAGCACAGGTGTGAATGAGAACTGTCTATATGAGTGGCAGGCCTGTAGGGAGGGAGTATAGGAATGGGGATTGATTTTCCTAATAGCTGGAGAAAACATTGAGACAGTATCACTAAATAATTATGTTCTCCAATTAAATCTCTCTTTAGAAACAAAATTTCTTTATCCATCCAGAGATTTATGGTCTGCAGTTTATATACAATAATAATAAAATGCAATGATAAATGCTTCTTGTATATTTTGTAAAATTTCTTTATATATGGACACAGATAGCCAAATATCATTAATGATTTTTACATTATTTTTGTAATATGTCTAAAAAACATGATTATTTCATGATTTTCATAAAGAAAACTAATTTCTACACATTGGCTATGATGGCTATCAAGATATCTGATTTTTTAAAATGTAATTTGCTAAATGGTGATATTAAGCAAGAAAAGTTGACTTATAGTTAAAACAACAAATCAATAGAAAACAACCATGAGAAAACCTGTATTTTGAAATTAGCATATAAGGTTTTTCTGAGTGACAAAATATTTTTTTAAATAATAAACAGAATCTTTTGACATGTAAAACAATGTCAGGTGCTGCATGCACATGAAATTGTAGTGCCAGAAACAGTATACAGTGGGAATGCAGCAATAAAAATAGTTGAAGAAATAATACTTGGAATGTTCCTAAATTTGAAAAAAAATATATGCTAACTGAAAAATTCTAAAAGGTCAATTAACCCCAAGAAGGACAAAAGGAAATAGGATAGCACCATGAGACATCAGAATTAAATGAAAAAAAAAAGTTAAAAAGAAAATCTTGAAAGTAGTCATAAAAAAGAGACACGTTACATGTAGATAAACAATTATATGAATGCTAACAGACCTCCCAGGAAGAAAAGGAAGGGGAGAAAACAATAGAATGACATTTCTAACTTACTGGGAGGGGAAAAAAGCACATAAGCTTATACACACACACACACACACACACACACACACACACAATTTTCAACTCAAATTCTATAACGATTAAAATTATTGTTGAAATAATGAGGAAAAAATAATATATTTTCAGATAAATGAAAGCTGAGTACATAGTCACATCCCCTTATTCCCTGCACTTTAGGCTATTATTACCATACATTTTACATGTATAATTGTTATTTCTTCATGATACAATGTTATAATTTATGCTACAATCAGTTGTCCTTACAAAATACTACTTTTCACAGTTACTCAACTTTTATTTCTTCATGTGTATCCATGTTAAATCTGGCGATATTTCCCTTCATGTGAAGAACTTCCTTTAAAATTTCTTCTAGTCCAAAACTGCATGTAATAAATTCTCATATGATGTTTAGCATTTAAAGCTTCATATTTAAAATTATAGCAAAATATATTAAGAAGGCATATAGATAAAAATAGTTTATGGCTATATGGAACATTGCATAGAAACCCTTCTAAATAAATTGTAAGACTTAGGTGCAATATATAATAGCAAAATCAGAGCCCATCTTGGATTGGAGTGATTTATTTCTCATTCCCAAAGTGCCTGACCACAGATGTTTCTGCAATTGGCATTCATTGGAAAAGCCACCAAGCTCAATATCTCTTCAACTCTTACCCTGTCCTTGCTATACAGAGATTTGGTGTCAGCAAGCAAGTCAGCATTGGAAATTACATAGCAATACCATGTGTCTTGAGACTGTAGGTGCTGAAAAGTAGGGATGAGATCATGAAGTATATAATGGAATTATTTTCTGCAAATTTACTATACGTTTCCATTTCTCTATATTTTTATTGCTATTAAAACCTTTATGATATCTTTCTCAAACTACATTTATTTTATTAACATTTACATTGCAACCATCAGCCAATTAAAAAAATTAATAATATAAAGGTCAATTAGAGTAAATTTTTTTTAAATATACCACTTTTGAGGGTTAATTTTATGTGTCAATTTGATTGGGCCATAGAATGCCCAGATATTTGGTCAAATATTATTATACTTGTTTCTTTGAGGGTGTTTTTGCATGAGATTAGGGTTTAAATCAGTAGACCGAGTAAAGCAAAAGTAAATTACTCTCCATATGTGGATGGGCCTCATTCTATCACTTGAAAGTCAAATAGAACAGCAGTCTGACTCTCCCTTGCGTAAGAGAGAATTCTCCTGACCAAAGAATTCTTTTTCATCCTGCAACACTGGCTCTTCCTAGTTCAACAGCAATCCACCAGCCTTTGAATTCAAACTGGGATATTAGCTCTGTAGTATTTGATTTTTTCTTCTACATAATCACGTGAGTCAATTCCTTATAATGAATCTCTCTCTATTTACATGTGCATGTGCACACACATATATATCCCCCAATGATATGTGTGTTGATATATAAATGTATGTGTGTGTGTATATATATACTATTGGTTTTGATTCTCTTGTTTCTCTGGAGAACATTGACTAGTACACAACTTTTTCTTTCTAAATTTAGTTAGCTATTTAATAAAAAAAGAGAAACTTTCATTACTGACTTTCATTGTAAATTAAAGGAGTGGATATATGATTTGCTATATATACATAGTGATTTGTGTAATTTCTTGTAGATGGCAAATTATCAATGAATATTTATATTACCATATTACAGCATGCAATAGTAACATTTTCACAGAAATTAGTTATGGATAATGTTTACAACCAATACAAGAAATTGGACCTTACATCCATATTCTGAAACATGTGATCTCTTTTGGTCACAGGATAATAAAAAGTAGAGACTAAAACAGATTACACCTTAGCATACTATGTTGACCCATAATACCTGTTACAGCATGGAGACAGCAATGCCTTTTCTTAAATCAAGGACAGCTTAGATTACATCTTTCATAAAAATAGTTTTGTTGTAATTGATATATAATAAACTGAATATATTTAAAGTACACAGCTTAGCAAATTTAACAAGTTTTGCAGTTATAACATATATCCAGAAAACGTCTCCATGATAGATCGTCTCCAAAAGCATCCTTACGCTTCTCTGTAATCGGAACCTCCTGCCTCTCCCCACATTTCTGAACCTCAAAGATGAGAATTTTCAGATTTGCTAACTGATTACTTTGTATACACCAATTGGGTCTCCCTTACTGTATCTTGCACTTAAAACCTGGGGTAATGGTTGCCTTGTATTTCCAGTTTCCAATACAAACGTGAAGGTTTGTATTTTTTAGCTCTACAATGTAAAAGACTACATTTATACTGTTTTCATATTCATCAAAACTTCTAGATTTCAACAGACATTTAAAAAATAGTGATAAAATAAATGTCCTCCAGTACTATTTTCAAGTATGGAATGGGAAAAAATAATATATATGTATATATATGAATATTGATTTAGTGAGAAAACTTAAACAAGGGTTCATCCAGAGCAATATATATTCAAGCAATCAAAGTATAATCATGTGGGGTTTTTTTGTTGTTTTGGGGGGGTTTGTTTATTTTTATCTTACTAACAGAAAGACCTCTATGTTATTTTTTAAAGGTAATTACAGCTTTCCATGAATAGTTTCTACATATATGAAATGTATATATCTTGTTCTTTGAATCAATATTAGCCCTTGACTCTTATTTATCATTTTTGGGATATTTATGAAATATTAATAGAGATAGTTCGTGGATATAATGCAATAATAAAATGGATGAAAATACTGCCCTTTTCATTCTGAAATTTAAAATGCAGTTCAGGGAGTGGTTAAAACATCATACATAATTCTACCTCAACAATTTTCTGATTTTTAAAATATTCCATGCAAGTAGTTGAACGTATTTTTATAACAGCAGGCTTTATTTTAGTTTTAATAGTTACCAGTAATTTTTAACAAATATTCTCTTATCCCCCAAAATATTCAGTTTTATAAGTATATATGGAAAAAGTAACTTGTATTTTGGATATACTAATATACAAATACCTGAAACTATAAATGTATTCCCTGCAAATCTTCATAGAGCTTCTTACAATTTTAGAAATTAAGCCAATTATGTGCTTTATTCATGTCAAAAGTCCTAGTTCTTAGTTTTGTGTGATATTTAATATTAACATATTTTAAGTTTATAATATGTAGATTCTAAACTTTAGAATTCTAAATTTTAGAATTCTAAATGTAGATTCTAAATTTTAGAAATATTCAAAACATCAAATAAACTATAAAAATATATAAATTATTGGTGGTTAAAAGGTAATCAGTAAATAAATCTTAATAAGTCCCTGTCCTGAGAACTACTTTGCTGACATAATCATTGTTTCATTTTTAATATAATAACAGTTTGGTTAGAGTTCGGTGTAATAAGTTGAGAATGAAGTGAATCTAACTATTGTTTTGAAGAATGATCATTTTAAGCACATGATTTCTAGTGATCCCCAACTTTTTTGGCACCAGGGACCAGTTTCATGGAAGACAATTTTTCCACGAACTGGGGTAGGGTGATGGTTTGGAGATGATTCAAGCACATTACATTTATTGTGCACTTTCTTCCTATTATTATTATATTGTACTATATAATGAAATAATTATACAACTCTCCACAGTGCAGAATCCGTGGGACCCTGAGCTCGTTTTCCTGCAACTACTGCTGCTGCTGATCTGACAGGCGGTGAGCTGGGGCGGTGAGCTGGGGCGGTGATGCCCGCGATGGGGAGCGGCCGCAAACGCAGGTGGAGCTTCGCTGGCTGCTCACCTCCTGCTGTGTGCGCCCTCCGCCCCATTTCCTAAGTTTCATGGAAGGTGATGGGAGGTGGAGGGGGAGAGCTCTGTGGCCCCCTCCCGAACATGCCACACATTGTATAGGTCCATGACCCCGGGGCTGGGGACTGAAGTTTTAGACAACTCCCCACCTCCTCCTGTTTCCAGTTCCTGGCAATCACCTTTCTTTTCTCTGCTTCTGTGAGTCTATTTTAGATACCTCATGTAAATGGAATCACGCAGTATTTATTCTTCAGTAACTGTCTTATTTCACTTAGCGTAATGCCTGCTTGATTGAGGATTTGGAGGACTCCAAACCCTGTACACTGCTGGTAGGAATGTAAATTGTGCAGCTGCTAGGGAAAACAGTATTTTTAATTTTTAAAAAATTAAAAATAGAATTACTAGCAATCCCACTTCTGGGTATATATCCAAAGGAAATGAAATCACTATCTGGAAGAGAACACTGCAATCCCATGTTCATTGCATTATTATGCAATATAGATATTAATACATCTAGTGATCTAATGAAGACATAATTAAAATAAAATATTTCAGATAGACAGAAACACACGTAACCACAGAGTTGTTTTAGAATTGAGATGTTCCTATATTACTGAAGTTGGGGCTAGAAGAAGCCATATATTTTGACATTTTTAGTTATAAGACTTCATTTTAACAGTCCAGGCCTGCCATCTCCCTTCAGAATTTGCTATGGTCAGTATATTTGTACAGACTAACATGACTATTACTCTCATCAGCAGGCAGAGAAGAAGAATAAGAGGGAAAAAAGCGTACTGATGTGTGGGGCATTGGGGGTACTTATAAAATGGTTACTTTCTCTTCTTTCTGAACAAGGAATGCTTAAATTTCCCAAATATAACTGACAGAGATTCCAAGAAATTTACTGTAAAACATGATAAAGGCTTATCCCCTGGTTGGATGAGTGTCGGGGCAGTGACTTTGCTATCAGAGCCTATAACAACCTTATGCAGAGGAAAAGACGTGGAATGACTTTTCAGCAGTTTCATACCTTACGTTTCCACAGTTTGAATTTCTCTTGATATGAAAACTCATAATGGGAAGTAGCTGGGCTTAAGCTATCTTGCTGACACTTCAAGAAAAAGCACTTCCCAGGTTAGGGTATTTCAGTACTCATGTATGTGAGGCGCACCTAATTTGGTGAGAGCTGGAGAGGAAAAGGAAAAGGAACAAGAAGTCAAGCTACGACTCCATTCTCCATATCAGGGAACAGCAGTAGGGGAGACCGCAGAGACTGCAGGAGAACCTCATGAACTCTGCCATCATGAAAGCCAGCAGTGGGCTCATCAGCCAGAGTTAGTCAGAGAAGACAAATGGCCGCAGGAGGCCACTTAAGGAGATCCACACCCTCTAACTCTTCCCTGCCCCAACCCCAGGGGGGCAGTTCGTGGGAAGAAACAGAAGGGAGTCAATGAAGCACAAACCACTTCAAGCCCATTGAAATATAAGCAAATTGAACTCCACTTTGAATAGAGTTTGAGAGTGAGTTTTAATGTAAATAGATTTAATGTAAATAGATCATTTTTTCACAAAATTAGGCTATCATATTAAGTAAAATTAACTGTCAAATTATAAAACAAGGCCCATTTGTTATTAAAGGACATTCTAATAAGTGGGTGAGAGTAAGAGAAGATTCTTCTTGGCAAAACCAGAAGACCAATATTAGAAAAAATTAAAACAAAACCATATTTATGCCTCCACATTTAGAGATTCCCTAAATTAATACTGAGCTTTGTAAACTCAAGTACGTTTTTACCATTAACTAATAATACAATTGTGGTTGTATCTATTTTTTCAAATTCTACTAGCACTTAATTATTTTTGAGTATTTTTACCTCAGCCTTTTTGTTAATATTTACTTGTTGGTAAGTAAGCAATTTAAAACAATAGGAGGACTTTAATTCAATGAATTCTTTTTAATTCAGAGGAATTATTTCACTTTGAAAATAATCACCCTTTAATTAATCTGCTGTGTAACTCTATAATTTAGTACTTGAGTGTTTTCAATTAGTACGAGTGTAATCTGAATTAATGAGATAATTATATAAAATCTTTATTTCATTTTCTCTGTGTAATGGTGGACACCAGTAATGTTCTTCTGTTTCAAATATTGTTACATCAATAAAATTTCTCTAGGACTATCAATCAGCTGATTCCCATTTGCTTCTAAAATATAGAACTATCAAAGCCACTTGATTCAAGGATCTACTAATAAATACTTAATCAAAATAAAGTACCAATTACATTCAAATGTCAGACAAAATTATTTTCAAAGGTAAAGTTACTTGAGATACTTTAGTATTTCACAATAAACATTTTTCTCAATTTCTAAAAACTAAATACAACATTAAAATGTTCGAGAGACTCAGTCAGTCATAGATTTGCACTTAAAAAAGAAAGGCAATGGTATTACTCTGTTTCAATAATGAAAAGATCTATATTCCCTTGAAAATTTCTTGAAAGACTCTTTATATAACCATATTCTACTTTTTATCTTCATAGATAGATCACCAGACTTGTTTAGTAGTTTAAAAAAATTCTCTCTACTCATGATGGATTCATAGATGGATATATCTATACATGTATGTATAAATGTATGAATTTCATATATGTATATATTACAGCTATCAATCCATCTCTAGTTCCTATGATCTCACCTGGGATACCATGATACAATCAGAGAAAAGTACTGTGACATCATTGCTGTTGCATGGTTTCTCCACTTAAAATATTCCCTATTATCTGGTCAGTCTCCTCAACCATTCCCTTGTCTACTTAATTTTAGGGTCAGTTCTTTTTATCAGGTAACTACTAATAAATATATATTAAAACCAGTGCTTATTTAGGCATTTTAGAAGCTTAAACTCTCTCTTGCTATCTCTCCCCAAAAATGATGATCCTGTATTTATAGTTTTGCAACTGTAGGTAATTATTAATATAAAAATAACTAAATATATAGAATTATTAATATTTGTTAGACACTATACTAGGCACATTATAGTCATTATTTATTTTATTTACTCTGCACATGTACAGTATAAATTGGTTATTATTACAATCCCTATTTTACAAATAAAAAAAAATGAGGCACTGAGTATTTAAGAAATATATCTAAATTACAGTAGTAGGAAATAGCAAAACTCACATTCAGATCCACATTTTATCCCTGAAGTCCAAGACCTAACTTTTATGTTATACTTTTTTGTTACTCATCACGTCTGAGTTTCACTTTTCTCATCTGGAAAGCAAACTAATTAATTTATTCAGTCAGTCATTTAATTGGTGTTTACTATGGGCTAGACTATATTTGGGTACATTCACAAGTAGAGACCAGGAACAAAACATATTGTTTGTCTATTCTCAAGGGCATTACTTTCTGGTGAGAAGAGTCATAGACTGAACAAAGAAATAAATGACTATAACAAGTCATATGGTGACAAGAGCTATGGTGAAAAATAAAGCTGGCTAAGAAGAGAGAAGTGTTGTAATAGAAGTACCATTTTATATAAGATGGGAAAAGACTCTAAGAAAAAGACATTGGAGTAACAGTAAGAATATTCTAGCCACAAAGAAAAACAAATTTAATTAGGAGAATGTTCCACAAACAATATGTTTATCAAAGTGGCCAGACAAAGCAAGCAAAAGGGAAAATGGTAGATGACAATTACATGACAATGCCAGGGACTAAATAGTGCAAGGCCTTGGAAGACATTATTGTTAGTAATTCACCAAGAAGGAGACTGAAAGCACAAGCACGTGGTAATTTGAATAGGGATACTTTAATGTAAATAATTGTTAACTATTTCAGGGAATTATCTGCTGAGGGTAAAAAGAACACCAAATTATACAGAGAAAGCAAATATAAGTAGCTATGATTGCTCCTCCTAGGGCCTCAGGCAAGCGTTCAAGGAAGAAACAAATCTGGAAGAATCCCCCACTCACTAGAACTGAAATGTAGACCTCTTTCGAGTGGGTGTGTTTGTAGCCTGTTCAACAGCAGAGGATCTTGCTGAGGCGACAAAATTCACTGGGAAGCACCTCCCTGAGGTGCTGTGGGAAGGTGCTCTGTCCCTGAGAGGAGATAAGATCACTTATGGGCTTGACAATTAAAAAGAAGACCCCACACACATAGGCACTATCATTTCTGTAACTATTGATGTCATTAAACTAATTTGATGGATTAAAACAGTTACCTGTAATCATTTGGTATTTGTCTGTGAAAAATCAGATTTTAACTATCAATTCCATACTTATGCAAATTGCAAGTCAAATCTTAGCTGGAAAAAACACCCAAACTCTTTGAAGATTCATTTTAACAATGACAAAGCAATTGATTGTAATGTTTTTAGCCATCCAATCAATTATTTGACCTAAAATATTGTATGAATATATATTTCATTTCTATTGAAATAAATTAATAGAGTAGTTTATACTAGGTAGTTACAGTTTTATCTGATTTTTTAAAAAGTCAATTATAGCTATCAATTTTGAAGCATCAAAATCCAGTGACTTTGGCAATCCTGCTTTAGAATTCAGTGATTTGGTAATAAATGTAGGTAAAATATTAATAATTTCATAGAACCCTTTCCATTTTTTTCAGAATTAGAAAATCAGTAAACTCTGCTGATTATTAAGGCATGTTCTCAGTATCATCATTTAATATTTAGATTCTTTGCAAATGCAAGCACTGGACACAAATATTTTAAATACATATCTTGTTTTTAAAAACTAATATATCTTCCATGTATCTATAACCATCTGATCAATGATTGGAAAACGTGTATGTGAATAAGTATCACTCAGATACTCTCACAGAGTCACATTTAATTGGCTGGGCCCAAGGCCTTTGAATTTTTATCTAGAATCCTCAGAGATTAATGTATAAGCAGTCTCTCCATATAAAAACAGCTTTAAGTGTTGGACATAGCAAACTCTTTTCACTATACTGTTATCTAGATAATTGCTTTGTTTTTCTTAAGTGTTTTCTCTCTCCTACTTGGTTAAGAGGTTAGCATATTGTGTTGTTTTTTTCTCTCCTTTTTTTTTTTCAGAGAAAAAAACAATGTTGAGAACAGAGTTTTATTTAACAAAATAAGGCAATTTAACCACAAACAGGTTTTGAACTTAATTCTACAGTACATGTTTCACAATAAATTTCTTTGTATTAATGGTAGGCCATTTCACATACAGGTGACAGAGCAAGTTTGAGGGCCATTGAACACAGCTAATTTTGCTAATGCATCACAATTACAGAAACACCTGTGCTAAATAACCTTGTCCTATTTCCGTGAAAATGAATAGTGTTCAATAACCCTCAAAATATTTCATTTCATGCTGATTCAGGTTTTCCCTAGCCTTTTTTTATGTGACATTGCTTCCACAATAACATAGCATGTTTTTAAAAAGGCAATGTAGTTTGTTTTCATATATGTATTTGATACTCCTCTTTTTATTTTCTTTTTATAAGAAAGCACTGTGTCTTGAAGCTATTATCGTAGATGTTCTAAATTTTTTTTTGGCCTGAAAAGGGCAAAAGAATATAATTTGTTGTAAAAAGCCAATCCAAATACTGTCTTTTTGCCTGTATAGAGGATACCTACTGTTAAATTGCACATACAGACTCTCAGTGACTGAAAATGACTTAAATTGCAACTTCCTGTTTTAATGTTCTAAAAGTTACCTATGCCTGATGATGTGTTAAATAACCAAAACTTGTAAATGGGAAGCTAACAATTTACCTTTATAACAGGGTGGTGAGGTACATTTGTGTTTCTAGAATCTTTATGCACTTGACTCCGTAGTAAAAACAAAACAAACAAAACAAAAAATGCCCCAAACAAAATCACAACCAAAACCAAAACAACGTGATCTCCAAGAGTTTTTATTTAAAACCCAAACCACCATGTGAGACTTAACATTAAGAAATTACTTAAGAACTGTTAAACAAGGGTACAAAGGTAGAATACTACACATTAGATATGAATAATGTATCTACATACAGTAATGGTGGTTAAGTCTAGCAAATATCCAATTGATAATATCTATTTAAGCACAGTATTGACAATTATATATGAGAAGGTCATGTTAGTATTCAACAACAAATTCAAAAGATGAAGTGCATGAAATCATCTGCACCACTCTGTCCAACAGATGTGAAAAGCTTGGGGAACATGCAGCAAGCGTACTGATCTGTGTGCCTGACTCATGGGACCTGCTCAGACATGTTTAACCAACTATCTGACAGAATGAAGGAGAGTGTGCTGTACTCAAACCGCTTTCAGGCATGAAGGTAATTATTTTCTATATGAGTATATCAAATCTTCATTTTGTTTTTCAAGTGCAAAGTTTCGATTTGATTGAGGAAAATACCGTTTTTGCTTAATATCTACATTTATCTTATATTCTGGGACAGACATTTGCTTGGAAACAGAATATAATTAACTGCAGCCTTGTCATCAGGAAATAAGTAAGATATCAGTAGATATTCTAGGATTTTAAGTAGGATACATAAAAAGAAATTATGGAAATACTGCATTATAATATGGAAGTATAAAATGCATTTATGTCTTAAAATTTAACTGCTTATTTCAGAGGCAAAAATAGTCATCTGTAAATTGAAAATTTATGACAAGTTCATTCATAAATGTTAATATATATAAACCTATATGAAGTTCTATAATACCAAAACAAGGAAGCAGCATTTAGATTTAATATGTATTTTATGTAACATGTATTTATATTTTATATAAAGATATAATGCAACTCTAAAATCACAGCATTGCAGTTTACAAATGATCCCAACTATATGCATAAAATTATGCTAAATGACTAAATGATAAAAGCAACTTAAATGTGTTTGATGTTTTTATTAAGAAAACCTAAATGTGTATGAATTAATTGATTAAATTGAGTTGAATTAGTTAAATTGAATTAATTAATTTTCCTTTGTGGGCATATAAGTTTATGATATCTTTGTTAAAATAACATTCACTCCCCTACAAAAGGAGTGTTATATTCATAATAATACTTGAGCCAAAATCTTAAAGATTTAGAAAAATAATCTAAAATCAGAGAATCCATGTTTAATGCCAAAGGTAACATGCTCTATTTTTTCCCCAAGAAGAGCCTCTTGAAAAAGTCTTCAAATCACATAGTAAAATGTACTTGAAAGAAATGTGACATTTTAGTCAATAACTGGTGAAAAACATGCAATTTGACAGCACTGTCGCTAACAATCAGACTGCTCTGGACTTAAGTACTAAAATTGAGCCACTCTGCAAACACATATCATAAAATGTTTAGTAGGGAGAATTCTCTGATCAGAGTTAGGATGGGTATCTAAAGAAGCACTTGCCTCTTTTACTACAAGAAGATGATGCTTGAACATTAGTATCTCTATTCTCTCATTGAACATTTCTGCATTAAACTTATAATGTTCTCATAATTTCTGTTTTTCAATGTTTGTTCTTACAGTTGGTATATTCTTTCCTTCTTCCATCTCTCTTTTAAATTTTATTCAACACCAAGTTTTAACCCCAACTACTTTTCTTTTTTAATTCCCCGTGTGTTCCTTTCTTCCAAGAAACATTTCATAATTCTGATAATGTGGCAAAACTCAGGATCCTGTTTCTTTTTATCTCTTTATGCCTTTTCATTGTGGTATTGTGGGATTTTCATCCTATTATTTTATTTACACTAGGGATATTTTAGCTTGAATTACACTTAACTTGATTTTTTCAATTTCAAACTTAAACCCAAATGTGCTCTCATTACCAATGTTTTCCATTTCTTGTTGCACTGTGACATATATGAAGTAAGATATATTTAATATATCTTTAGCACATTATCCCCAGAATGTTCTTCTACAGTATTGATACAGTATAGGTGTGAAATATACTTCTACATTTGTATTGCTCTTCCCTGCCATAAAATACCAAAACCTTTTTTTTTTTCACTATGATGTATATGTCCTTCTATGATTTGGCCCTGGACTATTTGTCAAATCTTATTTCTTCCATTTCCCCATTTGTTTCCCACACTATAGCCATTGAGAACTACTTAGAGCTTCTTGAAATCTTCATGCTATTTTATGATAATTAACATGGAATAAAAGGAATAAGGCACTTCATGGAAGAGGCAGAACTTCTGTGCTTAGAACATGTGCTGGGCTGAATAGTGTCTCTCAGAAAGTCACGGCCTCCTGGAAACTCAGAATGTTGACTTATCTGGAAACAGAGTCTCTGCAGATGCGGTTAGTTAAGAAGAGCTCATCCCGGATTAAGGTGGGTCCTAAATCCAAAGACTGGTGTCATTTATAGAAGGTCATGTGAACACAGAGACATACAGGGAAGAAGGCCACGTGACAAGGGAAACAGGTTAGAGTTACATAGCCTGAAGTTGGGGGGTGCCGGGGGTTGCTGGAAACCACCAGAAGCTATGAGATAGATTTTCCCTGAAATCCCCCAGAAAAAATCAATCCTCCAGCACCTTCCTTTTAAATTTCTGATCTCCTTAACTCTGAGAGAATAAATTTCTATTGTCTTTAAGCCACCCAGTTTGTGGTCATTTGCCTTGGCAGCCTTAAGAAACTAATAAAACATGCTGAAGGAAAAGAAGAAAATTACACATACATGTCAATTTACCTTTGAAATAACTACTACTGACAGTAAATGAATATTCCTCCAAGATTCATATACAGAACATATATGTAGACCAGGACATTTTCAGAGTCTCATGGCATGAGCAACATGATGTGATCAATAAATTCCTAATATTGACCTGCCTAAGGAGTTGTTCTTTCTTTTACAGTTCTTTAAAGCTGATAAGCGGAAGTCATGCGTCCTATAATAGTGAATATATTCATTTATTAGTACTTGATATTTATAATCCATTGACATATTTAGGTTCTTAATTCTTTATATATACAGATTATATTTTGTCTTGCACTCCTTCAATTTTACTACATTGCAATTTTATATTCTTCATAGATCTAATTTGTTTTTGAAATGTAAATAACTTTGCACAAGAAAATATTCAAAAGACTGATCCATGTTCACATAATATTATGGGCTATTAGCTTCTTCTATTTAATGAATATCTGTTGCCATTTTCCTTTTATACAGATACTTAGCATTTTAAAAGCAAAATATATTTCAAATTACTATTATATATAATATAAAATTTCTTTATCTTATTTTCCCCAATTCATTGACAATTTTCTTAAAAAAGAAACCACAAAACTTAAAAAAAATAAAACTCCTGTTATGCATCAGGCACATGGTGATTGGAATTGAGGATTCAGTATTGAACAGGGCAAACAAGTTTCTTATCATTAAGCTTTTATTCTCTCTTATAAACCTTTTTGCCAGTGAAATTACTGGTATGTTTTTAAGCAATATTGAATTGTGTTCATATGATCATCTATCTACATTTATTGCTTAGAATGAAGAAAATAAAAAAATAGGGAATGCACAACTGAATGCGATGATTACGGAGGTGGTTATGGAGGTGGTTGAAAAAATCACTTGAGTGAAATAAAATGCTAACAGCATTTCCTCATCTATTGTAATTTACTTATTTTCAAAGACCAGACCTGGTTAGTTGAATATCATGTAAAATGATTTTTCAAAGCAGCCCAGGAGTGGTCATCTTGTTGCTGTTTATTGACAGAACTCTCAGAGTTAGATAATTCTACATGAATGTGACAGGGACACAGGAAAATGCTAAACACCCTACTCACACACACACAGACACACACAGAACAGCAGGGAAAGAGTGAACAGAGCTTCCCTCCACTGGCAGGCTGAAATAAGACAGACATGAAATCACTGATTGCTATGTTTGACACATATAACCATGGGCCTTTACAAATATAATGCTGGTAGGCGGGATTATGCTATTTTTCAGGGATCAAAAGAGAAATAATTATGACTGACGTTTTATTCCTGGAACACATGATTGCTAGAATCAAAACATATAAAACTCACAAAGAACATATCAAGTTTAGTTTTATCCACAAATTCGCAGAGGATGTTTTTCTGCTAAAATTCTCAAAAACTTAAGAAATGGATACCAGGTACATGCCTCTTCTTTGTTAGGTTTGGTAACATTGTTTATTTTGTGTCTTTGTTCTTTTTTGTCTTTTTTCTTTATTTTTAATTGTTAAATAAAAATTTTATATATTTGTTGTGTACTACATGTTGTTTTGAAATATGTATACATTATAAAAGGACCAAATTAAGCTAATTAGCATATGCATTACTTCACATACTTATCATCTTTTTGTGGTGAGAACACTTAAAATGTACTCTCAGCAATTTTCAAGAAAACCATGTATTGTTATTAACAATAATCACCACGTTAAATAATAGCTCTCTTGAACTTATTCCTTCTATCTAACTGAAACTTTGCACCCTGCCACTCAGCTCCTGGTAATCAGTATTCTACTCTCTATTTCCATGATTTCAACTTTTTTGTATTTCACATTTGAGTGAGATCATGCAGCATTGGTCTTTCTGTGCCTGGCTTATTCACTTTTGCCTATTATTCCCCAAGTTCATATATGTTGTCACAAATGTCAGAATTTCTTTTTCTTTTAAGGCAGAATAGTATTTCATTGTGTATCTATACCACTTATTTATTTATTCATCTGTTGCTGGACACAAGTGGTTACATAGCTACTGTGAATAAGGCTGCAATGAACATGGGAGTGCAGATAGCTCTTCAATACACTAATTTCTTTTTCTTTGGATTTATGCCTAGTAGTGGGATTGCTGGATCATGTAGTAATTCTGTTTTTAATTTTTTGAGGAAACTTCATACTGGTTTTCATAATGACTATAGTAATTTACATTCCCACCAACAGTGAGAGTTCGCTTTTTTCCACATTCTCACCAATACTTGTTACCTTTTGTCTTTTTTGCTAACAGCCGTTCTAATCGATGAGAGGTGATATCTCACTGTAGTTTTCATTTGCATTTGTAATAACTAGTGGTGTTGAATATTTTTCCATAGACTTGTTTACCATTTGGATGTCTTCTTTTGAGAAATGTCTACTCAGGTCTTTTGTCCATTTTTTAATCAGGTTATTTTTTGTCTTACAATTGAGTTGTTTGAATTCCTTATACATTTTGGATATTAACTCCTTATCAGAAATATGTATTACAAATATTTTCTCCAATTCTGTAGGTTGTCTCTTCACTCTTGATTGTTTCTTTGTCTGTACAGAAGCTTTAATGATGTAAGTCCATGTGTCTATTTTTGCTTTTGTTGCCTCTGCTTTTGAACTCATATCCAAAAAATGATTGCCCAGATGAATGTCATAAAGTTTTCTCCTACGTTTTCCTCTAGTAGTTGTATAGATTCACGCCCTACTTTTAAAGCTTTAATCCATTTTGAGTTGAGTTTTGAAATGCTGTGAGACAAGGGTCTAATTTCATTCTTCAGCATGTAGATATCCAATTGTTCCAGCAACATTAGGTTTGGCAACATGTGATCGGACATTCAGATTCTTTGTGAAAAATTTCCCCTTTCTTCTATCAAGATCTTTTCTTCCCTCAAGATCTTTTCTTCCAACAGGTGCTATATTTTGATTCGGGAGTGAAACCTAACTGCTTACCAAGTGTGCCCTTCCTCTGCCAGTGTGCCACTTGAGGATTCTAACACATGGAGACACATGCCTGTCAACACCTGCTCACTGCAGTGGAGGAAATGACTATTTGAAGCCGTTTTGGGTCTAGATGTGATCTGAGAGGCATAAATAAAACAATAAACTTCATTCAAAATAAAATAAAACAATAAAACAAATTAAAAAATAAAACAATGAACCTGCTTCAAATTATCCTTTTCTCTCTCTCTCTTCCTTTTTTTTTTTTTTCAATCTGTAAGAATCATAACAGAGATGGTCTATGGTTCTATGCTTTTCCTAAGTACAGTGACAAACTATTCCATTTCACTTATTCATTATAAGAAGCTCAGTAAAACCTAATGTTGGCAAGATGTCAAAAACATAAGCAAATGTTGACCAGATTTTTATTTACTCTGCTGATAAAAATAACATTATGGTGCCAGACAGTTGCGCTATCCACCTGCCACTCTTTCTTTTCTCTATAATTATTTCTGAAAAGTCATACTTCAAAATGCATTATTACAATAATAATTTCCCTTGTATGTGCTGTTAACTAAAATTATATAAACTAAAGTCAAATTTTAGGGCTTTTCATATTGAGCTTGAAAAAAGGACTAAGGATCATTTCTGATGTATCTTTCTAAACACAATAATTCTAAACTGCTTGATTTTAAGACACTTATCCTTTTTGAATATACACTTCATCAATTTCTATGAAAAGAGACCATTAAAATGTCATGCATATGGAATATTATTACTAAAAGAAATGGTTCCGAAGGCAAGAAAGAAGTATCTGAATAATACCAGGCATATTTATTTTAGTGAAAGTACATAATCATAACATGCCACTTAAAAAATACTCTGCTTAAATATTACCGGTTATAGTTAATTAGGGTACCAACTCTTGTAAAGCATTTGTTTACCATTACTGTTACAAAATATAAACAGTTCAATTTAAAGTGTCTTTCCTAAGCATAGGATTTTTATGAAAATAGCATTATTTTGTAAATAAAGTAAATTTTAAAAACTGTATAATTTTCTTTCCACATGAATTGTAACTAAAAAGTAAAGAGATAATTTTAAAAGTTTTATAAGTATGTTTATGTCTTTAAAATGTGTGCTACTATATTTATATTTAATGTTACTTCCAATATTGTTCCTCATAAGGTAGATTTGCTTTTTCCAAGAAGTGCATACATTCCTTTTAATGGCTTTAAAGAGGAATGAAAATGTTCTTTAAATTTCTATTTTACTGAAAATTTCACTTTCTAATCTCTGCACACCATTATTTTCCACAAAGCCTAGGAAAGGATAAGTAAAATATTCCTATGTAGTACATTTCTAATGTTTTATTAAAGGAAATATAACATGATAAGGGCATATCATAAGATTGCATAAGGGCATATCATAACAATCATAAGATTATTAACCTATATTTTCAAAGTCTTTTTGAAAATATGGACAATTTGTCATGATGTGATCACAATCAAATTTCTTTTGCTATACTTTGTAACCTATGATAACCCTAGATTTCTAGTGTGACATGAAATTGATCATATAGACAAATGAACTGATCGTATAGGACTGAGGTTATTTTAACACTGTAAACTCAATTACAATTATAAAAACAAATCTGTAGCTTTGTTTTACTAACTTTTACTTGTCAAAGATATTCTTCATGGTCATGTGTTTCAATGATTGGAGGACTGTACAACAGAGTTGTTTTTTTTTTTTTTTTGCTCACAGACAGGGCACTGAGTTATCAGAATAGAGAAAAGCAAGAAGCAATTGGGCTTTCTGAGAGAAGCTTCATCATCAACGTATCATACATTGGAACAGAAACATGCAGTTATATTAATGACTCAAAAGATGTAATTGTTGTAGCATTAGTGAAATTAATGTATCTAAAGTAGGTAATATGCAATTCAGATTAGGACTTGGATGAGAAAAAATTTATAGAAAATTGAGATTTTCTACGATAGTTATGGAAACAAAACTTGGTCATGCTATTTCCAGCACTGACATCTGAGAAGATGTTTTTCAAATGGAAGATGTAGCCTCTTTGTTTTCATGGATATGTGAACTTATCAAAGTCCAGTATATTTATTTAATAGCTATATTAATGCCAAATCAACTGCATACAATAAGACATATCTTTAATCCACACATTGATTTAATAACTAAAATTGAGTGCTGTTTTATTATATAATTGGCACAATAAAATATTGTAAGTCAATATAAATGATAGGAAGTTATTAGTATTCAAAGGAGCACATAATTTAGATAATGGGAGGATTAACTCCTAAAAAGAATATGAAAATTTAATAAAATATAGTATTATATTCTATTGTATTAGTGTTATGATAATATAGCATATAACTTATCATAATATTAATAAAACACAATCCAAAATAAATTAACCTAATGTAATGTAATATATGTAACATTGTAGTATATATTAATACAAAGTGCTATAGGGAAAATTTTATGCAGATGAATAAGTAAATAATATCCAATCGAGCTATGGGTAATAAGACCAACAAAACTCAATGAACTCCTTCATAATTAACATGATTTCTTCATAAAAATATTCTGTTTTATTAAGAGAACTGCTCAAATAATATAGGGAGTTTTCCCATGTACATTCCTTATACCTTCTTTATAAGACACTGGTTAATTTGCATTATTGTACCCCAATTGTGTGATATGGAAAGGCTGAAGAGGTGAGTAAGGGTGTTCTTTATATCTTTCATTGGTGATGGCAGAACTTAATAATGTGGTCTGAGCAGAATATGGCTCAGGACCTCATTACTTAATATTGCTTTTCCAGCTTGACAAGTGTTGAATTCCAAATCACTGATTAAATAATTTCAGTTTTTCATATGTTGTTGCAAAAGTTGTAACCTTTTTTCTTAGATAAAGTCTACAATAAAGTCATTCACATATATCGAAAGTAAAGGCACCCTTAGTAATTTGGTTACTTTTTAATTATTAAAATATATTTTTGTTTTCCACTTGGTGCATGGTTGCATTCAGTAGGTGAAAACTATTTTTCTTGAAAATTACTAATTGTATGAATACTTTTTTTTACATTTTCTTATTAAGAATCTATGCTTGTAAGGTAGGTTACCAGATAAAAAAATAGTGATATGTGGTCATTTTAATGATTTGCAATCAATAACAATAGGCAATGAAATAGCTAAACTATAGTTTGAGTAGGGTAAGTGGAAAACTGTTAAAACATTTGTAATCACCAAAAGTTTTAAAATTGTGATTTTTAGATTAACTTACGGATTTCACATGCATTGTCAAATGTCATAATTCAAATGCACAATTGTAGTGTCAGAAGAATACCATAATGGATATTTTATTTCATACTTACCTTCATCTTATCATGGAATACTTTGTAATATGATATTTAGAATTCTGTCTGACATCTAAGAAAGTATTTACATCGGGCCAGTTGTGGTGGCTCTTGCCTGTAATCCCAGCACTTTGGGGAGCCGAGGCAAGAGGATGGCTTGAGCCCAGGAGTTTGAGGTTGCAGTGAGCTATAATCACACCACTGCACCGGCCTGGGTGACAGAGTGAGACCCCATCTCTTAAAAAAATTATTTACATGAACAAAAAGCAAAATCTCAAATAAGAACTGTATTTGAGAGTATATAACAATGATGATTTATAAAATTTGAGGTATCAGCTCTAGTAAACACTTTTGCCACTTTCTCCTCTTCTTTTTAAACTCTAAATGTCAAAGTATCTCAGGGGTCAGGCTTCAGATTTCTTCTCTGTCCAAACTTAGTACCCATGAAATCTCATCTATTCTCATTATTTTATAAGCTGATGATTTCCAAATTTATATATCTAGCTTAGACCCTCTGAACCTACCTCATACCTAACTGATTTGGTGGATATCTCCGCATGAAAGTCTAACAGGGACCTGAAACTCTACATTTGAAAATTGAACATCTTGACCTCCATTCCCAAAATCGTTTTCTCCCAGGCTTCCCTAACTTAGGAAATGGCAACTCCATCTTTCCAGTATCTCACGCCAAAGCTCTAAGAGCAATTTTTACTACTTCAAATTTTATCATATTCATATAGACTCCTTCAGTAAATCCTGTTGCCTAAATTACATGTAATAAATATTTAACCACATCTGACCACTACTAATGTTCAATGTTGCAACCCTGGACCCAGACTCATTACCTTCTTTCTGGATTACTATAGTTTTGTAACAGATATACCTACCTCTCATAATATGGTGACACTACTCTGCCTCAAATATTCCAATAAGGTGATCTGTCACTCACAATAAAAATGGAATTCTTTATAAAGCTTCTCCTACAGTACCCAGCTCCACTGTGCGTGTGGTAGGGCAGAAGAGGTTGGATTTTCTGTTTTGTGTCCTTTTATTTATGATGCTCCATTCACATCATTATCTTTATTCTACAAAGTGGGCATTATTCTACCTTGGGATCCTTGTACTTGCAGTTGCTCTGCCCATCTTACCTGCAATATCTGCTATGGAATTCCTTTGGCACCTTTTTGTTGCTCATAGGTTGTTTATACTTGAGGTCTTCTTTGTCCAACTCTATTATAAATTACAACAGCACAGCTTCATAGCTTCCGAGACTGGTACCCCCTATTTATCTTCCTTGGTTTATTTTCCTTCCTTAGTATCATATGGCCTATTCTGTATTTTCTGTATTTATTATGTGTATTATTTATATAATTGCTTTTTCATCTTCCCATACAAGAATGTAAGCTTCACAAGGGCAGAGATTTTTTGTTTAGTTTTTACTATTTTAATTTGTTTCCCAGCATCTAGAATAGTATCTAACAGCTGTAATTGCTCAAAAAATTAACACACACACAGGTGCACACATATTTATTGATTTCATATTTTGTTAATTAGGTAGTCTCAGATACTCTCACTCTTCCCAGTTGTACATTGTTAAGCCAGTAGGCACTCTTATAAGTTGCCATTCTTTCCAGGTAAATCGGAGTCTTGGGGCTGGCCATCAGCCTGAAAGAATTAGTTATTATTTCACCAAAAAAATTTCATTGTGCCCACAATCACACACAATGCTTGCTGGCCCCTGCCAATAGATCATTCTGTCAGAGATATCCATGTCCTCCAATCTGAAGGTTCTCAATTTGAAAACTTTACTGTCTGACAAATAGCTGAAGTTCACATATAATTTGCAGCATATAACATAACACAGAACTCATTTGTGCTGTTTCAGTAGAGACTGAGTCATTCTCTGCAAGAGGTCAGAGTCTTTGATGATGTGGATAGTACCTCTTTGAATTCCACAGACCTAATATAATGGTTAATATACAGTGGGAATTTGATTCATTATTATTGATTCAGAGAATAAGACTTTAATAAAAACACTTTTTTAAGGAGTCTAAGAATCATGAAATCATATTGATTAACTTAAAATTTTACAACCTATGCAAAATTAATATCTTCATGAAAGATTAAATATTTAGCTGTGATAATAGTATAAACCAATGAAACAATTATTCAAAAACATTATTTCAGAGATAAATTCTCTGTCTTATATTTTTCCATATGATTTATTAATTTATCATTTATCCAGACAAAACCTCTTTAATCAGCTTGCTTTAATTTAGTTGTTGAATTATTGACTTTTATGAAAATGGCTCTTACCTATTGCTAAAATAGTAATAACAATAAAACCTAAAATCCCTAAAACATCTGACAAAACCCATACAATTGGATTAAAATAAAGGTAGGCATTCTGCAATAATTTATAACTCTAAGTCAGATGATCTCTAATTGTGTGAAGTATAAAATATTATTTCTAGCAAAATAAAGACAAAACAAAAAATCTATGGCATGTAAGTGTTAAGATTTACTTGAACAGATTGAGAACAGTAAATCTAGTTGAATACTGGCCTTAATTAATTGATTTGAAGTTAAAGCTACAAATAAAAATGAAGTGAGTCAATAGAAAATGGAACAAATTAGAACAAAAGTATAATTTTCCTACTAAATGGCAATCATTAACTCCTGTCTAGGCAAAATAACAGCATTTCATTAAAAATAGCAAAATTCCGATCTATGAATTAGATCTCAAAACATAATGCATAATGTTATAAATTTTCAAAACAAATAGAAAATGTAATAAAGAACACAAAGCATGAGAATATCAAGAAAAGAGCATATATAATTGCTTCATTTATTTATGATATTTTTAAATCACATAAGAAGCATATTATAAGAACTATATATGTCTTGATCTTCATGTGGGACACATAGTACATTTCCTATATTATGGAGAATTAATAAGATATCATTTGGAGAGAATTATAGAACCATTAAATTAAGGGAATAAATTTACATTTGTACTTGATTTGAAGGAATTCTTACTGAAAAAAGTCAATTGACTCTATTGTTATTCTTTGCAGATTATAGTAACATATTTTGATAAGAAGCAATTCTAGGTGACCAAAGAGAAACTCCATAAAATTGTTTATACAAAAAGCTATAAAAATAAAAACTTCTATATCATAAAGTCTGCTATTGAGTATTAAGAAGTTTCATAATGATTCTCTGAGAGTCTACTGCCTGTGTAATATTTAATAGTGTTGTTCTCATTATCTCTTGGCACTAAGGAGAAGGAGAAGTAATGAATTTTGATCCTGAACACTGAATAAGGAGTGACTTGCTGTTAAAACTAGAGACAGAGATAAACCATTAGGAATAAGGAACATAGAACAAACAGGTAGACTTGAGCTTTTGGGTTAGAGCAATGCAGAGTTGTAGCATCATTGAGAAATTCTCACTAACATACAAACCAGGCAACCAACATTTTGTAAAAATTGTTGGAATGAGGCAAAGCCTTTGGTAGAAACTATTGATAAAGATTTATTTCTTAATGTGAACTTTGAACAATTTCATAATAATTACTAACATTAGCCAGGGCTTTGAGTCAAGATGTAAATATTCAAGAAAGATATTTTGAGACTCAGAGAGGATGATAACCAGAACCTAGAACAAAATTTCAGACAGGCTAAAAAACAGGCTATTCTTTTGCTAAACTAACTTAAATTTTTACTTGTTTCTAAATGATTAACTTTTTACTTGGAAAGCATTCTATATTTAATTTTATTTTATCTCTAAGTTTATGCTGGAAGAGATACAGCTTCTTTTTATGATCCTTATACAAATGTTTGAGGGTGAATTTCAATTGTCCTTTTTATTACCAAAAGTTGCAATGAAAGCATTGACCAGTGTCCTCTTCCTGAAGTCTTAGAATGAGGGATCTTAGTATTGGCTGTAAAACCAATTGACTGTCACCTTTTAGGCTGAAAATGTCTGTTTTTGGCAGGCCAATGGCTGAGGAATGACCAGACACACAAAGTAAGGCAAGCACAAAAATGAGGTTTATTGAGGAAAGAAAGTGTTCTAGGGCAGGAGCAAAATATAGGTTTACAGAGCATGGTACATACACCATGGATGATGACTGGACTAACTATCACAGCAGGGCAAGTAAAAGGAAGGGCAAAGAGAGAGAAAGGTTAGAGTCTCCGTCTTATTTTATGGTGTCCAGATAGGGATCTCCCTGTGGTTCAAATGTCACCATGGAACCACCTTGATTGGACAGTTGGGGAGCTGCATGACCTGGATCTTATTGCACATGTAGGTTGTTCTAGTTCAATTTCCAGACTCTGTGGTACCTATGTTACTTCACCCATGAGCTAGAGAGTCTTCTGCATTCTTTTGCAGCTGGCCACCAAGTTCTGATTGGCTGATTCGTAGGGTATTCCCTCTTTCCCAGGTATGGAGAACTTGGGTTGGACAAGACCAAGACAGGGGCAATAGCACCCACTTTTGTCCCTAGGAGACCTGGAATCCCTATCCACCTAACAAAACTATTGTTAATAGCATAATCAGCTTTCTCCAGTCATTTTCTTTCTCCTAAATGCAAATCTCATCTGAAAAATACATCTCACTCTTGTTTCAAATTATTTATGTTGAATACCTTTTTTTTAATTTCAGCCTATTATGGGGGTACAAATGTTAAGGTTATGTATATTGCCCATGCCCTCCCTCCCCCCTCGAGTCAGAGCTTCAAGCGTGACCACCCCCCAAACGTTGCTTTACTTCCCCAACTATTGCAAAAATACTCTTAAAGAATAACTAATTCTACACATTCAAATATCTTTTTTAAAAAATGTTTTAATGTTTTATTTTTACAAACAGGCTCTCATTGTCACTCAGACTGGAATGCAGTGGCCCAATTACAGCTCACTGCCACCTTGAACTCCCAGCTCAAGTAATCCTACCTCCTCAGCCTCCTGTGTGGCCAAGACTACAGTCATGTGCCACCAGACTGGTCTTGAACTTTTGGCCTCAAGTAATCTTCCTTCTTTGGCCTCTCAAAGTGCTGGATTACAGGTGTGAGCCACTGTGCCCAACCCCAGATACTCTTCTGAAGTAAATTAATAGCTAGTTATAAGTTGTATACAAAGTTATTTGCTGAAATAATTTAAGTCTTCTTTTTAAAAATAATATCCATGTGTCAGTAAATCCTATAGATGAATACAAATTATACAAATCAGAAAATTCAATTACAAATCATCCTTCATCTAAAGTCCCTCCAGATTTGGAGGAACTTGAAGGTTATAAAATGTGTGGTAATCTTTAATAAGAAAAATAATATAAAATTTGCTAATAAATAAATACTGATTTAAATCAAGAAAAATAATTCATGATGAATTTTAAAATTAAATAAAGGCTAATAGCTAAACAACAGTCAGAAAAGAAATATTTTGGCTGAGGCAGGAGGATCGCTTGAGACCAGGAGTTGCAGGTTACAGTGAGTCATGATTCTGCCACTGCACTCCAACCTTGGTGACAGACTGAGATCTTGTCTCTAAAAGTAAAGTTTTATTATTAAGATTATAATTAGGATTATCATTTTTTTTTTACTGTAGTAAAAAGCACAAATTTGACAAATTTTTAAGAGTGTGGTACCACATTGTTAATTATATACATACTGTCCACAACACAGATGAACATTGAGGTTCTGACATAAGCCATTTACAGAAGGACAAATACCATATGATTCCACTTATGTGAGGTATCTAGAGTAATACAAGTCATAGATGCAGAAAATAGAATGGTAGTTGCCAGAGGCTGGGGCGCAGGAGAAGTGTCTACTGTTCACCAGACACAGACTTTCAGTTATGCAAAATAAAACAGTATTAGGATCATCATTTTAAATTAACTGCCTGACATTTTCTTTCTTACTTTATTTCTACATTTTCTTTCCTACATTTTTTAATGGTACACTCCTGCCTCTTCATATAACACAAACTTTGTAAATTCATTTTCTATAGAGAGAATAGAAAGATAAAAAAGATTATCTTTTTTTTTTTTAGCATGAATGGCTTTTTAAAAAATAATTTATATTGACAATATAGTTTAGAAAAGTTGCTTTAGGCCTCATAAGTCTTCATCAGTAAAACTGTGTGGCATGTTACTCAGCAGTTCCTTGCTCAGACTTTTCTCTGTATCCTGGTGCTTGAATTCCTGCAGAAGTCCAGCTGTGGGACACGCCTAGGTATAGTCCATGACACAATTAGGCAGCAGCTAGTTCAGCTGCAACAGGTCCTCAGGGGCAGTGGGCAGCACCGGTGGCCATAAGCCTATGCTAATCACTTTCAAGCAGGATCTCTTCTAGATTCTTCTTTATGGAACCATAAATAAGAGTTAAGATGCTCAATTGGGTCCACTAGAACAGGTGTCTTCCGAGGGCCACGTGGGTATACAAGTGGCGCCAACAAACCACTGGCCCGGTCTGCACCCCAGGGCATGCACGGGCCAGACTTCCAGGCAGAACTCTGTGCTCCCACTCTGACTTCAGGTACAAAGCTAGGGCTGCGGCTTCTCACTTAGCGTATCCAAAACAAATGTTTAAATCTGTCCAAGAACAGAGCTATGTGGACAAAAACAACAGAAAATTAGCTAATACAAAGGAGCCTATATTGTTAAGTCTCATTGGATGAAGAGAGACATAGAAGAGACATGAAAATTTTAATTTTTCCATGGCAAATTTTTTCAAATTCTTCAACTTGGTTTGCTTCTCTGGTTTTAGGGTTTTGATTTCTGTGCTTTACTGTGCTATCCTCATACCTATTTTAAAAACCCTTCCACTCTTACTCTACATACAATTATAAAAGAAGTTAATAAGTGTAAAGATGTATGAAAAGTATTTTAAGAATTGATTAATTAGTATAGAAAAATTTAAGTTGATTCACACTGGAGATATGGTGAAAGGGATAGATAGGTGGCTAAATGAAAAGATGGAAGTAAGTAAGCAAAGAAAGCCAGTTCTAGTAGGACAGTTTTGGTTAATCCTCATTATAAAAGTGCATTTTATTTCTGAATAGCTTCAGATATGAAACAATTGGATTATCTACCTACAACTGTCACATTTCTTCAGACATAGAAATGATCAAAAATATGTTGACATTTTGTAACTTTGTATTCTCAGTTAGAAAAGATAAAACTAAAAACTAAATCTTTCTCCATGAACATTTTATTTTTTTCTCCTCCAATCCTAAAATATTAAAATGATAACACCAATAGCATATCTCCTAGTACATCCCACTTAAATATATGAAATATAACATAAAGTGCTTTAAGTATTCGACAGTCCTGGCTCAGTGTTTTAAAAAAACATATTCTAATGTTTAAAGTTATTATATTGATGAGACACAAATTAGGAGAGTCCTGCAGTCTTATTAACCTCTTTGTGAGTGTGTGTGTGTGTGTGTGCGTGTGTGTGTCTTGGAGAAATTGCTCAACTGGACCTAACCAGTCTACGTGGCCGGCCTATGTAAGGTAAGCAGTGCTGGGGCAGGGAGGTTTTCCCAAGCAATTTAGCATGGAGATCTTGGCACCCTCCTGTATACTCCCAGTGAGTGGAGATCAATTGATAAATTTATCATTACTTAGGAAACTTAGTGTTGCCTAGCCCCTGTTAGGCTAACCCAGAGATAAAAATGTAAGACAAACGGGTTTTGGGATTCACTCTCTCTTGGCATGTTCTTAGCCAGCTAAGCCAGTATACCCAGAAAGGCCCATCCCTGATGGCATCTCAGACACTCTTGGCCACTGAGCATATGGACAGCATGCACAGCCTATGCTGCTTAAACATGAGAGTGCAGGAAACAGTAGCTGTGCTACTTCTCCCTAAGTTTTTCCTCCAAAAATTCTACATTTATTTTCATCGTCTTGTTCATTTTTTATTTTTATTGTTTGTTGTGTTTGTGACCCCTATGCAAAACAAGTATAAAATCTCTGTAATGTATGCCTCAAAAATGTTTCCTCCTAATACACAAACTGTTGAATATTTGTGAATGAAAGCAAAAGTGAAAAGTTCAAAATTACCTGAAGTTTTCAGTGAAAGGGGAAATAAATTTGCTTTTGTATGTTAATAACACGGCCAGATTTGCTATCAAGCTTCAGGGCTATCAACACAGAAGCCCTCTGTTGTTTTGTCTTTTTTCTTAGCTATGTTGTATTTACCAATGTTGACACTGCTGGCATATGAATTCTAAAAATTTGATTAACTGTGCTCATAATAAATTTTACTTAGTGTGTGTTTTGTTCATTTATTAAATATTTATGTGATATTTGGTATTTTAAAGGTAATTTTAAAGATGATCCATCATAAAGGAATCTCCTGACAAAAGGAATAAATTAAATATGACATGCATGCATATTATGATGCATTTTCTAAATTGATCAAGTGTATTAAGGAGATATTTTGGCATGTTAGCAGCAGAATTCATATTCATAAATGATTTTGTATTCATTGCTTTTTTGTGTAAGATATTTCTGCAATGGTATACATTATACAACTGAGCAATACTTTGTTTTAACATATTTTTTTAATCAAATTTACTGAGGTACAACTTACACACAAAAAAATTTTGCTGTTGATTTTCAGTTTTAGCCACAACATGTAAAGAGCTTGGAAAGTGCACTCAGGTTCTTATGAAAGACCTGTGTTGTTCTGAGCAACAAATAGCTCAATGAAATCAATGGTTTTTCTTAGATCCATCGGATAAGTGACGTTGCAAGGCAAATTGCCTCCATGAAATCTGACAAGATGGTAACTCTAGAGAGTCACAGCCAAGTCCTGCTTTTCTGGAGCAGAAGCTGCTGTAGCTATAAGCTGATGGAAACATTTGAATGCTAAATTTGATGAATTCCTAGAGGCTGAGTGTGAACTAGCCTGGGAGTTAGAAATTGTTTAGATACAGTCTTAGGATAATTACCATACTTTCATGGGTTTTGCCCCTAGGAACCTAAGTTCTCATTTGTTGAGATTCAAGATGCCCTCATGTTTTCAGATGCAACACTAGAACAAGATTTGTGAAAGAAATAATGGATAAATTGGACTTCATTTAAACTACAAACTTCAGCTCTACAAAATACAGTGCTAAAAAAATTAAAAGACAAGTCGTAGGATGGGAGGGTAACTCCTGTAATACACATATCTGAAAAAGAAGTTGGATCAAAAATATACAAAGAACTCTTATATCTAATATTAAAAACACAAATAACTCAATTAAAATGGTCAAAAAATCTGAACAGATATCTCACCAAAGGAGATGTACACATGGCAAAGAGAAATATGAAAGATGTTCAACATCATTTGTCATTATGGAAATAAAAATTAATACAACAATAATATATCACTACACATCTAATAAAAGGATGAAATTCAAATCCAGGAAACTGGTGATACCAATTGCTGGTGAGAATGCAGAGCTACAGGAATTCTCCTTTATTGAGAAATAGTAGAATCACTTTGAATGAGAATTAGTAGAATCACTTTGAAGACAGGCAGTTTCTTACAAAGCTAAACACAGGTTTGTGTTCCAGCAATCATAGTAGTAGCTATTTATCTAATTGTGTTTTATAGATAAAGATGGTTATATAGAGATGTATTGGTAGATATGTATATATATACAATGTAGCATACAACATATATTCTTTTGTTCTGTCAATTTAGAGATCTTAGAAACAACTATACCCTGGTAGCTAAAATTTTACCTAGGGTTCACATCTTGGTTTCTAATTCGCCAGTGAAAGGAACAAAGGCTCCCTAGAGAAATATTTGGTTATGGTACTGAGGCAGAAAATATACAAGATGAGCCTGGAATAACTTATAGTTGCAGTGAGTAAATAAATTCTCAAAAAATATGATGGGAGCATGTTAAAGTGAGGGACGAGTGATCTAAAAGAGCTCCCAATGAGCTCCAGCCAAAGCTGGAACAATTTTGGCAGCAAAATAAATAAAATAGTATTGGGTCATGATCCCAAGTCTTAAATAAATATCCATGAGTTAATATTGATATAAATACATTATTGAATAAATAAATAAATGGAAGAAAATATACAAATATACATCCCATGTGCAGAAAAATTCCAAATAATTTTTGTAGATACTCTACCCTCAGGGAAATGAAGGATAATTCACATTCTTTGAGCGTGAATTTACTTAGGGATTTTCTGCCAAAGAATAAAGAGTGCCAAGGGGTTTAAAGAGTAAATTTACAGTGTAGAAATCTGGCAAACATTACCTTAGCCAGGTAATGTTAACATAAACAGTGATAAGTCATGTTGCTAGTATGTAACTTTGATACGATGTGATGAAAATTGAACTTAACTGCTGTGCTCTTCTTGCCAAATACATATAATCCCAGTTTAATCATATGAAAAAATCAGACATATTTCAATTTAGGAACATTTTACAAAACAGCTGATCCAGTGCTCTTCAAAATTATCAAAGTTATCAAAAATAAGAAAAGTCTGAGAAATTGTCACAGCAAGGAAGAGTCAAAGGAAGCATGACTACTAAATGTAATATGGCACCCTACCTGGATTCCTACAATAGAAAAGGGTATTATTTAAAACTAAGGAAACTTAAATCAAGTATGGACTTTAGTAGACACTAATGTATCCTTAAAGTTTCACTAGCTATAACAAATGTTCCATACTTATATAAGATGTTAATAACAGAAACATATAAGTATTTTTTGGTATTGAATATATGAGAACCCTATGGACTATCTTTACAATTTTTCTGTTAATCTAAAACTATCCTGAATAAATAGTTTATTTTTAAAGTGCAACAATTTAAGTGTACAGGTAATAATTTTGATAAATGAATACACCCACATGTAAGTGCACAGATTAGTCATATAACATTTTCCTCACCTTAGAAAGTTCTCATGGCCCTTTTCAGTCAATTCCTAGCAACTACTGATCTGATTTCCATGAGTGTGGATTAATTTTTGTCAGATTTTGAATATTCTATACATGAAATAATACATATAGTTTTATGGTTTGTCTCCCTTCATACCCATATACACACCAAAAAAAAAAAAAAGGAAAAAATATTTTCAAACGTATTCATTTTGCTGAATGTTTGCTTTTTTTTTTTTTTCCTGAGTTGGATTCTCTTTCATGGATATACCACCATAAGTCTATCTATTCATATGTTGATGGACATTTGGGTTGTTTCCCAATGATTCTGAATAAAGTTGCTAACGTATACATATACAGAACATTTTATGTGGACATATGGGACATATGCTTACATATATATTATGTAAATATCTAGTAGTGGAATAGTCAGACCATATGATATGTGTACATACACTGCCAAACTGTTTTCCAAAATAGTTCCTTTTAGATATATGAGAGTTTCAATTGCTCCAATACCTACCAACACTTATTACTGTATTTTATTTTTATTTTAACCATTCTAATGTGTGTTAAGGTTTTTTACATTGTGGTTTTGATTGGAATTTTCTGGTAAGGATATTAAATATCTATTTATGTATTTACTAACTATTCCTATATCTTTTTAGTAAATCATCTTTTCCTGTATTTTGTGTATTACTTACTGGGTTCTTTTTCTTCTCAGTTACTAAGTTATAAAATTTATTTTTTTGGTTCTGAATACAAAATTTATGCCACCAATGTATTCTGATATTTCCTCCCAGGCAGTGGTTTGGCTTTTAAATGTATTAAATTTAGAAAAACACAGAGCCTGATGGTTTCACTGCTGAGTTCTACAAAATATTTAAAAAAGGACTAATGTCTTCTCAAACTCTTCCAAAACAATTGAAAATGAGAGAATACTCCCAAACTAATTTAGAGGCCAACATTACCCAGATATCAAAACCAGACAAGAACACACACACACACACAAAATTATAAGCCAATATCCCTGATGAACATAGATGCAAAAATTGTCAACAAAATACTAATAAATAGAATTCATCAGCACATTAAAAGGATCATTAACCATGATCAAGCAGTATTCATCCCAGGGATTCAAGGTTGGTTTAAAATATACAAATAAATAAAAGATACATATCACATTTGAATTTTGCATTTGTCATTTCACAAATTAAAGTTTTAATTTTTATATGCAATATACCTCCCAAATTCAAAATTCTTTTCCTCTAATTTTAGTATTCTGTCTTCCCAATATTATTCAACAATCTTAAACTCAGAAAGATGTACAGTTTTATAACACTTAAAATAAATAAAATTATTTTTTAAATGAGACTTTTATTTGAATACATTTATTCTCTAATAATTCCATATATCTGACCAAATGAAGATTTGTATTTAATTTTGTTATGTTTAACAGTGATATTTTCCTTAGTATTGAATTTTTTTAATTTGAAAATTCTCCATTTGACAAATTTAAATATATGAAAATATAAAAAGTTTACTAGTGGCTAAGAGATACATATATAACTCAAGCAACAAAATTCTATATTCATCTCAGTTAATACATTGTCACATTTATTTTCTATTGCTATTGTTATCTTGCTATTGACATTACTAAGCAGAATTATTGAAAAGCTCTTTATTCATGGCTTGTTTTGAAAGCCATTTTAAAGCGTCTGCTATTTAGAATAGTCCACAAATGAGTTCGCTATAATAATTTGAAAAGAAAGCAAGTAGAAATTAGTGATGTTTTAGTTTTTTGTGTTTTTTTAACCAAAAGAAGTACAACAAATAGTTCTTCTAGGCACATAAATAACTTATACTACATGTATATTGAGAGTATGAGTTGTCTACTGAAAATTCTATGTTCTCAGATGGATGTGACCAGATAATTATGTAGTGCAATGTTTTTGATTGTGATTTATATTTAAGCAAGTTCCTAAATGACCATGTGTTTATTGTCAGTTACAGCCGACTATAGTTATAAATTCTTATCATGAAGTAACTGTTAAAACAATCACAATCACACTTAAATGCATTCCTAAAGAGCTGGTTTTTAAAAGTAATTCAACCCAATAAAACAAAGGAAATACTCATAATGGTATTGGTTAAACGAAAATTTTAATGCTATGATCTGGTTTCCAATGTATTTAGGAAACATTATAGAAAGGTAATTTTACTTCCACTGCTGTTTTCAGTTCTAAATCATAAAGCATTCACCTAATATGATTTTTAAAATAGTCTGTTACAGTATATATAAGTGGAATAGGCTAAAGAGTGAGGTTTTACCAATAGTTCAGAAATTAAAGCTAAGGTTCAAATCTCAGTTGGACAAAAGGCTGAATGCTTCATATTGTAAGTTCAGAAATAAAATAAAAGTTATGGTTAGCATCTTTCTCCAGACCTTATTCTGAACTTACTCAATTCAAAAAATTATCATCAAAGCAATCATTGGCCCCTAGAGCTTAGAAAGAAATGATTAGAATAAACTAATTTGGGTGAGTTGAGTGATTGCAAGCAACATTTTATTGGACATTTTGTTGTTCTTCTGCTTAAAAAGTAGAATTAGAATTACAGAGCTAAAGCTTTAAAATCAGGGCAGGGGAAAAGAGAAATGCAGAAGATGGCATCATCAGGCTGTCATGTGAAGAAGATTAAACACTGCTCTACCCCAGTGTCCCAGTTTCATAGAAGTGTAGAAATTGGCTCCTATACACACCTGCAGGTCTAAAAGTAGTTAATGGGAGGCGGATAGCAAAGTCATGCTGACAAAAAGGTACATCTGTAAGAGGAATTCTGCATAGCACCCTGGTTGGCAGGCAATCAGATGATGTGGTCATATCTTATCAGAGACCGGCAAAGCCTGCGATTGCTTCAAGAGAGAACACATTAGCAGTGAGACACGTCAAACTGATCATTTGTCTTTATGAATCAAAAAAAATCAATCAAGAGTAGAAGTTTTGATACAAAAAAGACCGAAATCTACACATTTGTGGATCTTGCAATTTTCAAAGGCATTGTGCATGTGGCAAGAATGTAATTCGTCAGAGCCTTGAAGGTCGATGGCAGGCCTGACTTTTTCATGGCCCCTAAAATTCCTGCTCCTGTGTAGACAGACACTATATACACCCCTTCCATCCCTTGAGTGTGGGTGGAACCTAGAAATATGATGGGATATCAGTCCTATGATTAGATTATTGATTAATTGACTTTGAGTTAGTCAAAATGAAGAATATCCTGAGTGGGCCTGACCTAATTAGAGGAGAATTCAAAATATATCAGAAATATTTAAATCACGACAATAATTCTCATTTAGGCTTTGAGGTAGAAACCTAGCAACTGTCAGAAGGAGGTGGCTACATGGTATGTATTTGTTGTAGGCCCTAAGGAAGTCTAGGAGCTGAGATTGGGCTCTAGTTAAAAAGCAACAAGAAAGCAAAAACTTCAGTCCTACATACAACTGCTAGGGACTGACTTCTCATGACTATCAGTGAGCTAGAAAAAAGACTTCAAGCCTCAGATGGGAAGATGCCCTTGGCTAATACCTTGATTTCAGCCCAGTGTGACCATGCAGAGAGAAACATTATGTAGTGCTAGGACTTTGGACCTGCAGAAAAGAGGATTATAATGGTATGTTTTTAAACTACTTATTATGTGATAATTTGCTATGCAGGAATGCAGCAATAACATGAAGTATAGATATTTCAAACTACTTTTGATTATTCTATTAAAATGTTAATGTAGTTGAGAAAGTAAACAAGAAGCATGAATTGATGGGGAATTTCAGTACAGATGGCCATTATAAAAAGAATAAAATTGAAATGACAAGATTGAAAAAACAAGAAAATAGACATGAAGAAGGTTTTGGCTGGGTGCAAAATAGAAATTATGGTTTTGGCTCACCCCTGTAATCCCAGCACTTTGGGAGGCCGAGGGAGAAGGATCATTTGAGGCTGAGAATTTGAGACCTGTCTAAACAACATAGTGAGGCCCCATCTCTGCAATTAAAAAAAAAAAAAAAAACAACTAACCAATCATGATGGCATGCATCTGTAGTCCAAGCACTCAGGAGGCTGATGCAGGGCGATTTCTTGAGTCCATAAGTTCAAGGCTGCCGTGAGCTATGATCACACCCCTGCACTTCACTCTGGGTGACAGCAGAGTGAGACCTTGTCTCTAAGAAAGAAAAAAAAAAAAGATATTTAACAGAATAATTAGATTTGAAAAATTAAAAAAAAATGAACTTGAAGATAAGACAACATTTATGCAAAATGAAAAATAAAGAGTAAACAGAGTAAAAAATAAAACCAGAATAAAGCATCCACTAGATGGTGGAGCAATGTCTATAAGACAATACCAAATGTGCCAATATTTATATAATTTGAGTCTCAGAAGGGCAATAAAGAGTAAATAGAGTTAAAAATTTTGAAGATATAATGAGTAAGAATATTCAAAGAGAAAATGAAGTCAGTAAGCACAAAAGAATGCCCTCAGAGAATCAAGGAGGGTAAATGAAAATAAAACAGCAGGCATAGTAAACATCTTTTAAAAACAAATTGCCTCAGTCTGCTTTGGCTGCTATAATAGAAAAGCACAGACTGGGTGGCTTATAAACAAGAGAAATTTACTTCTCACAGTTCTAGAGGCTGGGAAGTCCAAGATCAAGGGACTGGGGCAGATTTGATGTTTGGTGAGAGCTGGCTTGCTGGTTTGCAGAGGGCTGTCTTCTCACCACAACATGGTCGAAGAGGGTGAGGGAATTCTCAGGAGCCTCTTGTATAAAGGAATTATTTTCATTCATGAGGTCTTCAGTCTGGTGATTTAAGCATCTCTCAAAAGCCCCACTTCCATCATATTGAGGATTATATTTTAACACATGAATTTTGGAGGGACACATTCAGTTTATAGCACAAATTTTTTTAAAAAGGCAACCAGAGGGGAAAATATTATATAAAAGTATATTTATTTTCTATTGTGTAACAACATGCTGCAAATTTAGTTGCTTAAAACAACAAACAGGTATTGTAACATTGTTAGGAGTGTGACACATTTTTCCTCCTGGTGCTCAGGGTATTATAAGGCTGAACTTTAATTGTCAACCAGAGCTGTTATTTCATTTGAGGCTTGGGGTCCTTTTTCAAGTTCACTGGCTTTTGGCAGAATTCAGTTCTTGTGATTGCAGGACTGAGGATTCTGCCCTCTTTTTTCCTGTCCGTGGAGAGTTGCTTTCAACTCCTGGAGGCGACCCACCATTCTATGACCTGCAGCCTTCTCTATAACATGGCAATTTGTCTCTTCAAGGTCAGCTGGAGGATCTCTATGAAGTCTCTCTGACTCATGTCCACCTAGGATATAGTCCCTTTTAAATAAATCAAAGTCAACTAAACAGAGACTTGAGTTATATCTGCAAATTTTTTTACATATAAAATTACTAAATCATAGGATTGATATTCTATCATATCCCTATTTTTAACAGTATAGTAGAGAGGATTGTACCAAGGATGTACATTATGGGAGGAAATCTTGGAAAAAAAAATCTTAAAACCCCCTACCATAGTCTACTTTCTGAATTCCAAAGGTTCCTATTCCTCTCAATGGCAAAATATATTTCCTCCCTCTCAGAGATTTGAAGAATCTCATCATCAGCTCAAATCCAGAGTATTATCCAAATCTAAATTGTATCATCTCATCAGCTACAGTCAAAATAGTTCCTAAAACTCATAAACTTAAAATTCAAAATCTTACTTTCTAAACCTTCTAAATCAGGTATAAATAGGTCTAAATAATTTAGTGCAGCTGCTGGGGGCACAATTTATTTCAATATGTGTACTTGTGAAGCTAAAAGGACAAATTTTTTATTTTTTTTCTCAAGTACATCAGTGGACAGGCACAGGGTAACCATTCTATACATCTGGATCAAAATGGATGGGGAAGAATGGAAGGCAAAAATGGCCACTAGCCCAAAACTATTCTGAAATGCAATTAGGAAAATGTGGCTTCTTCTTGATTAAGCTCGAAGGTCTGGGAATAATCCTCCACAGTTACTGGCTCCACTCTCTAGGATCTGAACTCTGCCCTCTAAGTTATATTTCCTTTTCCATGAAAAGTTGCAAATATTAGCACCTGTGTCCCATCATTATATTATAATGCTGGATGTCCAACAGCCTCTTTTTATTTTGTACTCTATTGACTCCTGTCAATAAAAGCTGGTAGTTTTTCTGCTGATACAATCTTCTAACAATCTCTTAAACCTTCCATGAGTTCATTGGTTTTCTCTCCATTGGAAACAAGGCATATCCACAATCTTTTAAGATAACCCTTTCTTTGTATTTGGCTTCAGCTTTCAAGCTTCCTAGTGTTACTCTGATCTTTAGATCATCATCAGGCTTTTGCACACACTCATACAATCACACACTCAGCCTTTTCTCTATGCTACTTTTGGCTGCTGCTTATGACTTTTAGCATCTTTAGCCATCTAAAAAGTTTGACAATTTCCAAAATCATACACTTCTAGGTCCTTGTTGTATAACATTTCTTCCAGCAAATTTGTCTCTTTCTTCTTGCATTTTATTGTGCCGTAGGTAACAAGAAGAAAAAAGGTAGCACCTTCTGTATATTGCTTAGAAATCTCCTTAGAAACATATCAAGTTTTGTCAGTTACAAATTCTGCTTTCCATATAACATCAGAAATCCATACTGCTAAGCTTTCTGCCAGCACATGGCAAGGATCCCACTTCCTCCACTTTCCTATAGTGTGATCTTCCCATCTTCTCAACCCTTGGTAGGAGCATCCATTCAGTCCCGGTATCTACTAAGAGTCTCTTCAAGGCAATTTATACTTTTTATATTATACTTTCAAAATTCCCACCATTTAGAAGATTCAACATAACTGGCACCTTTTTTAAGCATTTATAAATGCAGTACCCAGAAATCTGCTTTGGCTTTTTATTACTGCCTAACAATTTATCACAAAGAGTTGCTTAAAACAGCAGCTTAAAACAGCCTGTAAATTTTATCTCTGAATTTCCTAGCGTTAGAATTTTGAGGGTATTAAACTAAAATCTGATGCATAGTATCATTTCCTAAGCTCACCAATTGTTGGTACAATTCAGTTCTGTGTAGTTATAGAACTGATATCCCTGTTTTTTTGTTTTGTTTTGTTTTGCTGGCTGTCGAGGAACAGCTATTTTCAACTGTAGATACAATCCACCACTCTCTGCCATATGTCCCTCTCCTCACAGGTGGATCTTTCAAGGTCAAGAAGGGAAAATCCCTTGCTTTAAATCATTCAGACTTCTTTTATGAGCTCAGCTGACTAGGTTATACATAGAATAATATGTGTCTTGGTTAACCCCAAATCAACTGATTGCAACCTTATTTACATCTGGGAAATCACTTCTGTCATAAAATTTAACATACTCTCAGGAATGATATCCCATATTAAACTTCTCTCTTGTGAAAGAACAAAAGTAAGATTAACAAAAAACAAATCATTAAAACTATGACGACAAGAGACAATAGAATAGCATCTTTAAAAAACAGAGAAGAAAACAAAATAAAACAACAAAACTGACATAAAATTTCATACCTAATAAAAATATTTTTTAAAAAATGAGGGTGAAATACTATTCTCAAACATGTAAATATTAATAAAACTTATTGCTAGCAGACTTGTACCAAGAGAAAAAATTTAAAACACATATTCAGGAAGAAGGTTATGATACAGACAGAAATTTATATGACCACAAATAAATTAAGTATGCTTTAAGTATTAAAAATGTAAACAAGTATAAAAGATTTACAATTACTTTTAAACTCTTTAAGATATAATTGGTAGAATTCTGCTTCAGACTAAGATGGAGTAATAGGCTAGATGAAGTAATGTTTTCAAAAACCTTGGATATCAGGCAATAAAGCTCAGTAATCTATAGAAACAATAAACAAAGGATGTAAGCCTCTCTGATTTCCATTGTTGCTGCCTTGAGAGAGTTTCTATACTATGGAGAGTATAGAAGTATAGAAACTTTCTATACTTCTATACTTTATACTATACTTTATGCTAAACTTTCTACAGAAGTATAGAAAGTTTCTATACTTCTATACTTTAAGCGTTATACATAAGGCTTATAGTGGATCCCATTAGATTCCATGAGTTGAGGAGATGGAGCTGAGAATCTGTTTAGAACTAGATGGATAGAGTTCACAGGACATAGTGACAGAGTCAGGATAGTTAACTAATGAGATTTTCAGAAATCTAAGGAGGGTCCTCAGTATGTACTGAGTAGCTCTGATTAGTAGGTTAATGGGGGGTAACTACCTAGATCTGAGGAAAGAGCCACCTGGTACTGAGGTAATAGTGCCTAATGTTCACACAAGGCTGAGAATAAATAGTGCCTTTTCCAAAAATTACAGTGGAAAAATATAAAAATTCATTGAGCATTTACTAGATTTAACAAAATATTTTGTTCCAATACTGGAAAATAATTACCTTGTTTTGATCCCTCTTAACTTTCTTAAAATCAAGATCCAAGTGGATCAAAATGTTTTAGAGTAACATAAATGCATTCCAGATCTAGGAGAAAAATTCAATCAATACTGACAAAGATCTATCACACATGTTTGAATAAGTAGACAAAATTTCAACAAGTGTTATAACTGTATTCTATGTATTTAAAAAACTAAGTAGAGACAAGGGAGATATATAAAAAGCAAGACTAAAGTTGAACTTCTAGACTTTAAAGCTTTCGCATCTGGGGTAAAAATATATGCTAGATAGGATTAATAGCAGATTATATGTTATAGAAGAAAAGATTCGTAAACTTAAAGATTTAACAACATAAAATACTGAAAATAAAACAGAGAAAAAAGAAACTAAAAGGATAGGAAGAGTGCATTAGCCAGCTGTGGGACTACTCTAAGCCACACAATGTTTATGTGGTTTGAGTCCCTGAAAGAGATGAGAAAGAAATTTTTATCACATTCAAAAACATTAAACCATATAAAAAATATAGAAAATAATTTTATATGGTTTAATGTTTTTGAATGTGATAAAAATATTAAGTTCACAGATCCATATATCTCAAAAAATCCAAGCCTAAGAAACATGAAGAAACTACACTAGAGAATATCACAGTTAAGTTTTTCAAAACTAGTAATAAAACTGTCACCTTAACATAAGCCAGATGAGGATAATTAGCACATCCATCCCTCAAAGATTTATCATTTCTTTGTGTCAGGCACATTCAGTATCCTTTTTCTAGCTATTGAAATTATATATTATTGTTAACTATGGTCCTCCTATAGTACTCATTCTTCCTATCTAGTTTTGTATCCTTTAATAAATCTCTCCCTATCCTGATCTGATCACTATACATTATATATATTGAAATATCACTATGTATTCCATAAATGCGTACTATTATTACATGTCAATTAAACAAATAAAATTTAAAAAATAATTTAATTATAAAAAATGGACAAATGACTTGAATAGATGTTTCTCCAAGGAAGATATATAAATGATCAAAAAACATATGATAATATGCTTCATGTCACTAATCATTAGGGAAATGAAAATTAAAACCATAATGAGATAATGACTACACAACAATAAGGATGGTCATTATCAATAAAACAATAGGTGTTGGCAAAGATACAGTGAAACTGGAATGCTCCTACATTGCTTTTGGGAATAAAAGATGGTATGGCAGCTGTGGAAAACAGTATGATGATTCCTCCAAAACTAAAACATAAAATTACCACATGATACAGCAATTAAATTTCTGGATATATATGCAAAGAAATGAAAGCAGAGACTCAAATAGATATTTGTACAAATATGTTTATAGTGGTGTTATTCATAACAACACAAAGATGGAAGCAATCCAAGTGTCCATCAATTGATGAATGGATATGCAAAATATGATACATACATATAGTGGAATATTATTTAGCCTTATAAAGGAAGGAAATTCTGAAACATGGTATAACATGGATGAACATAAAGTATATTACATTCGGTGAAATAAGCCAGACACAAAATATACAGTATGTATGATTCCCCTTATATGAGGTACCTAGAGTAGTCCAATTCATAGATACTAGAATCATGGGTGCCAAGGACTAAGGGTAAGAAGAATGCAAAGTTAGTATTTAATGGGTACAGAGTGTAAATTTGGGAAGATGAAAACATTTTGGAGATGGATGGTGGTGATGTTTGCAGAGTAATGATAATGTACTTAATGCCACTGAACTGTATACTTTAAAATATTAATAGTAAATTTTGTGTTATGTATATTTACCACAAAATATTATGCAGATCTGCTAATGTAACCTGAATCTGAAAACCTAAAATAAAACATAAAGAAAAAAACCTCACCTAAAATAAAATAAAATAAAATAAGTCAGAGAAAATGGAGAAAGACAAATAAGTAGGATGGGGGATTTCTCAACAAAAACATCTAAGTTTTCATAATGTAATTTTACTCAAATAAACAACTATCAAAGTATAATTTTATACTAAATTATGTATCTTTTAAAAACTGATACATTTTTATAACTAAATTAGGTTTCATTTAAAGAAAGTATAGTTGCCTTCTTTTTTTATATGTATAACTTCCGTCTTAACTAAAATGTGAAAAGAATTTAAATATAATGTAGTTATTCATGCGGTTAGATTTAATTTATCATTCTATTTGTTTACTATTAGTACCATCTATTCCTTGCCCTCCCCTACCCCCCTTCTTTTATTATATTTTCTTCTTCCTTTAAATTAAAAGTTTTTACTAACAATTACATGTATATCTAATTTGGCTTATTAATTACATGACTTTGGTTTTAGAGGCTGTTCTAGGACTTAAAACATTCATTCTTAAATTATTGCAGTTTACCTGCAAAAGTACAACTCTATTAATATTTGTCTATAATGTTACCGTTTTATCTATAGTGGTCCCATAACACTATGCTTCCCTTTCTGCCCTGCTCTTTTTTGTGTTAGTGTTATCATGTATTTCACTCCCACATGTTATAAATCCCACTGATGGCGTGATGTCAGACTGTGAGATGGCAGACTATAGGTGTCTGGTGCTCACTCAACTTTTAAGAAAGAACCAAGGCAAGGAATAAATAGATAAAATTTGACTCAAGAGTCTAAGAAAGAGAAAGCATTGGAATAAAGAAGAAAGTATGAATAGTGATGATATATGAATATATGAATAGTATGATATATGATAGTGTGGAGTATGAAAGCCCAGGATGGCAACACAGAGAATGGAGTGAGGCACCCTGCCTCTGCCACCTCACTTCCCTTGCCAGGAGTGGATTGGGGCCAGGAGAGACTTCCCCTTGCAGAAAAAGGTAAGAAGAAGACTCCTAACACCATAGACGTCTGCAGTACTGCAGGCCACAGTCTCTTACAGGAGTCTCCCACAGTCCTCACAAGCTTTGAGCCCATTTTGGGAAGCTACCTAAAGTTCACATGGTTGCATAGCTCCAGATAAGGAGCACAAGTTGTGAACTCCCCACCTCCACCATTACTCAAGCTACTGCAGCATGGCACCATCTTGAAACCAGAGCCACTGTTGAAGTATACTCTACTCTGGGGATTAGTAGCCAGACTTGGGGTGATTCCATCCTCTTCAGCCTTGAGTCCACCAAGCCTACAGGGGTGGCTGCAATATCATGACCCATGCTACTTAGAGCCTGAGTCCAGAAATACTATAGTTATGACTTCAGTCCTACACAGTGGGGAAGCCAACCCTATGCCACCAAACTACTGTGTACACATGCCTCCAGCTAGAGAAATGACTTGGCAGACCCACCAGTGAGTCAGCGCTAATATCTGCATCAGAAAAACAGCCAAATAAACTTCCTCCCAGGAAACAGACCCCCAAGCCACAGAGCTGCCAAGCATTCATGCCCTTGGCTAGAAAACCATCTTGGCAGCCCCACACTCAATGGGCCAGTCCTTGAGCTTGCTGACCCACCATGTGCACTGGTATGTCCCTCACCTGAGAAACTGCTCACTGAACCCATACTCAGTAAAGATGCACCACTGCTCCCCAAAACTCCCATGGGCAAGGCCACTGAGGCACTCATAAAAATCACTACTATTGATTTCAACTGAAAAAACTGCACGGACACTGTGCTACTGCATCAATCCATGATCTTATACAGAGAAAATCAACCAAAGAAATCATGACCAAAAAGAACAAGCCTGAAGGCATCACAATATCATATTTGAAAATATATTGTAAGCTATAGTTGTCAAAACAGCATGGTGCTGACATAAAAACAGACATATATAACAATGAAACTCAATAGAAAAACTAAAGATATAAATCCAAATATTTGCAGCCAACTGACTTTTGACAATGATATATGCCAAAAACATTTATTGGAGAAAGAAAGTCTATTCAATAAATGGTGCTGGAAAAACTGTATATTCATATGCAGAAGAATTAAACTAGATCCGTCTCTCTTATTATATACATAATTCTCTTATTATATATAATTCTTATTATATACATAATTCAATGCAAAATGGATTAAAAGTGTAAATGTGAGACCCCAAACTATAAAGCTATAAGTGTAAATGTGAGACCCCAAACTATAAAGCTAATAGAAGAAAACATAAGGTGAATGCTATAGGACATTGGTCTGGGAAAATATTTTATGGAAAAGACCTCAGAAATATAGACAACAAAAGCAAAAGTAGATACATGTGATAATGTCAAATAACAAGCATCAGGAAAGAAAATGGAGCCAAAAAAACAACCAACAGAGTGTAAATACAATCAACATAATGGGAAAAAATATTTGCAACCTACTCACCCAACAGAGGATAAATATCTAAAATATACAAGGAACTCAAACTACTCAATGGTAATAAACCAAATAATTTGATTAAAATGAGCACTTATGAATAGACATTTCTCAAAAGGAGATGTACAAATAGCATTTGAAATAATCCTGAACATCACTAATTATCAGGGAAATGCAAATCAAAACCACAATAAGATATCATCTTGCATCAGTTAGAATGGCTATTATAAAAAAAGAAAATGCTGACAAGGATGTAGAGAAAAATGGAACTTTCATACATTCTTAGTGGAAATGTATATTAGTACAACCATTATGAAGAATAGTATAGCTATTCTTTGAAATACAAGGAATAGAACTACCATATGCTCCAACAATTCCACTACTGAATATTTATCTAAAGAAAAGAAAATCTGTATATTGAAGATATATCTCCACCCATATATTTACGATAGCATTATTCACAATAACCAAGATATGGAATCAACCTAAATGTCCATCAACAAATAAATGAATAAAGAAAATGTGCAGTGTGTGTCTATAAAAGGATAGAATAAAAATAATGAAATCTTGTCAATCACAGCAACACAGAGAGCCTGGAAGACATCATGATAAGTGAAATAAGCAAAGGACAGAAAGATAAATCCCACATGTTCTCACTTAAATATAGAAGCTAAAACACTTGATCTCATGGAAGTAGTGATTAGAATAATAGTTACTAGAGGTTGTGAAGGGTGGAGGGGATAGGGATTGTTCGGTTAAAGTACACAAAATTACAACTAGACAAGAGGAATAAATTCTATTGTTATATAGCGCTGTAGGGTGACTATAGTTAACAATAGTTTATTATATATTTTCATATATTTTAAAAAGAAGATTTTGAATGTTTCCAATACAAACAAATGGTAAGTGTTTGAGGTGATGGACATGCTTTTACCCTAATTTGATCACTACATATTGTATCTATCAGACCATCACTAGGTATGTACTCCATATATATGTGCAATTAGTATGTGCTAGTTAAAATACATAAAAGAACATCATTAGTTATAATTTTATGGAATGGAATCATATAGTATATTAATTAGTTCCTAATTTCTGTTATAATAAATTACCACACATTTAGTGGCTAAAGGTAACACAAACTTATTTTCTTATAATTTCAGACATGAGAAGTCCTATAAATGTAGCATCCTTTCCTGTACATATGTGAGAGAGAAAAAGGAGCACCTACCTTTCAATCAATAATATTCAGAGAAATATCTTCAAAACAGAAGCAAACAAATTAGAATAACTGTTGCCAATACTATAACCATTATTGACCTAGATCAGTCTGATTAAGGATATATTCTCCCACTTAAACTGCTTAGTAGAGTAATAGGAAAACTTTCCATTTAGGCAGATAAAACCATTTTGCAGTCTCTGAAAAATTCCTAGGAATACATGTGGACAAGGCTACATAAATAAAAATGAAAGCAAAACAAAAGGTATACTGAAAATAAAAGCAGACCTAAATGATTCAGACATTATAATCAGTTGACAAGGACTTCATTTTAGAATGTATTAAGAAGAAAAATCCTAAGAAATAAAACAAATAAATCGACAACACCAACACAACAACCACTTTTTTGAAAGAAAACTACTATGAAACAAACTAACAACACAAACATCACCATCAAAATAATCCTACTACCCAGAATAAATTAGTGTTAACATTTTAGAATTCATGTTTCAATTATTTTTATATGCATAGATGAAAATGTATGGGTAGTATTGTAAAATAATGTATTTTAATAGAATTATATTTAATAATTTCTCTAGAGAACAGGAATGTTTTTGTTTAGTAAAAACACATTAATGATGTATTTTAGGTAGAAGATAGATGTTGAAGTCATGTGTCTGTCTACAAGAGCAAAAATGACAATGGAGCTTGCTAAACTCTCCAACTCTATGTTTGTTTTTATTTTCTTCCATGTAAGCAAATAGAAAAAAGGAGAAAACAAGGATGTGAACAGAAAGGAAGAAATAATTAGCAACTTTGCAGAATGGTGAAGCTCGAGTTATGGGAACAATGAAGGGGATTGACAATAGAAAAATCTAATGTAGAAAGTATTTTTATTGTATATTTTCTATGTAATTTCCTTCATTTCTTTCAGTAAATCTTTTTAGACAAAAGTACCTATTGTGTGTTTTATTAATTAAAAGTTTAATTAATTGACTTAGGTGATAAAAATATAGTTGTATTTCACATGATGATCAAATGAATACTCAACAGCAGCAAAATACATAGATCAGGAAGACAATCCTTACAGGTGACAATATTTAATTGTCAATGATCAAATATACTCAAAGTATACAATGTAATAATTTTATATATGTATACATTGTATAATAATTACTCTGATAAAATTAATTAACACACCCATCACTACCCATGCTGTACATTAAATCTCCAAAGTTTGTTCATAATTTAAAGTTCATGCCCTTTGACAAAAATCTCACCATCTCCCCTACTCTCCAGCCTCTTGCAACCAGCATTCTACTCTCTGTCTCTATGAGTTTGAATTTTTTAGAGTCATAGAAGCTAGATTGCATAGTACTTGTCTTTTTCTATATGGCTTATTTCATTGCATACAATGTCCTCTAGGTTCACCCATGTTGTAAATGATAAGATCCCTTTCCTTTTTAGGGCTGCATAATACTCCACTATATACATGTACTACATATTCTTCATTCATCCATCAGTAGACATTAGATTGTTTCCATACCTTAGACAGTATGAATAATGCTACAATAAGCATGAAGTTTCAGATAATAAATATTAGAACAGATTTTTTAAAAATAGCAACTAGCAAGATAATAGAAAAGATCAATAATTCTAAGTTTTTGAAAAGATCTTTTTAAAAGATCAAAGAAATTGACAAACTTTTAAGCTATGTTAACCAAAAAAAGACAGAGGACTCAAATAACTAAAATTATAAATGAAAAAAGAGACATCACATTGAATATCACAGAAACACAAAGGATCATAATTGGCTACCATTACATGCCAATGAACTGTATAACTTAAAAAAAAATGGATAAATTCTTAGAATCACACAATCTACCAAGACTAAATCATGAAGAATTAGAAAATCTGAGCAGACCAATAATGAGTAAGAAAATTTAATAGTAATCAAAAACTTCTCAAGCAAAGAAAAGCCTAGGATCAGATAGTTTTATGGATGAATTCAATTGAGGATTTAGATGGATTAATGCCAATCATTCTAAAATTGTTCCATAAAATTGAAGAGGAGAGAACATTTCTAAACTCATTTTCCAAGGCTGTGATTACTCTCGTACTAATGACAGATAAGGATACTATAAGAAAACAAAATTACAGGCCAATATTCCTGACAAATGTATATGCAAAAATCCTCAAAAAATACTAGCAAGCTGAATTCAACAGTACATTAAAAGTATTGTTCATCTATAAAGGTCAAATGGGATCTCACAGATCTAGAAAACATAATTATATGCTTTGTTTTAAACCAGAAAAGAGCCCAAATAGCCACAGCAATCATAAATGAAAACAACAAATACAGAGGCATCACATTACTGGACTTCACACTATACTACAAGGCTATAGTAACCAAAACAGCAAAGTATTGGCACAAAAATAGAGACAGAGACCAATGGGAACAGTACCGAGAACCCACATATAAAACCATCCTCATACAGCCAATTGATCTTTGAAAAGGCAGAAAACAATATACACTGGGGAAAAGAAGCCCTATTCAATAAATGGTGCTGTGAAAACTGGATAGCTGCATGGAGAACAATGAAACAAGGTACATACCTCCCACCATTCACACAAATTAATCCAAGATGAATAAAAGACTTAAATATAAGGCATGGAACCATAATAATTCTAGCAGAAAATTTTAGAAAAAGTCTTCTAGATATTGGCCCCGGCAAAGAACTTATGATTAAGATCCCAATGGCAATAACAGCAATAACAAAAACAGATAAATGGGACTGGATCAAATTAAAAACCTTCTGCACAGCTGAAGAAATAATCAACAGAGCTAATAGCCCAACCTATATAATGGGAGAAAATATGTTCAAGCTATTTATCTCATAAAGGGCTAATACCAGAATCTACAAAGAACACATGCAAATCACCATGGAAAAAACAAACAGCTCCATTAAAAGTGGGCAAAAGACATGAACAGAAGCTTTCCAAAAGAAGATAGACAAATAGCCAACAAACATATGAAAAAGTGCTCAACATCACTAATTATAAGTGAAATGCAAATTAAAACCACAATGAGATATCACCTTACCCCAATAAGAATGGCTTTTATTAAAACATCCAAAAACAATAGATGCTGGCATGGATGCAGAGAGAAAGGAACCCTTATATACTCTTGGTGTGACTGCAAATTAGTATTAGTACAACTTCTATGAAAAACAGTATGAGGATTCCTCAAAGAACTAAAAGTAAACCTACTATTTGATCCAGCAATCCCACTACTGAATATTTGTCCAAAGGAAAATAAGTCATTTTATCAAAAAGACACTTGTGTTTGAATGTTCATTTCAGCTCAATACATAATTGCAAAGATGCCGATTTGACCCAAGTGCCCATCAATTAATGAGAAAATTAACAAAATGTGGTATATGTATACTATGGAATACTACTCGGCCATGAAGAAGGACAAATTAAGGCCTTTTTAAAAATCAATTTGGGTGAAACTGGAGACCATTATCCTAACTGAAGTATCTAAAGAATGGAGAAACAAACACCACATGTACTTGCTATTGAACTGGAACTAACTAATGAGCATACATATGCACAGAGGAAAGTAAGTGAAAATCAAACAGGGGGAGAGGAGAGGATGGTATGAGCAAAAACCTACCTAATGCGTACAATTAACACTACCTGGGTGATAGGCACACTTACAACCCTGACTCAAACATAACAAAATCTATACACGTAACCAAAAACATTTTTACCCCTGTAATATTTTAAAATTAAAAAAAAAAGAGTAACTCAAAAGTTTAGAAAGATAAAGTGGCAGGCTCCGTGGTTTGACATTGATTTAAAAGAATGGGGGTATTTGGAAAGTTTCTGTGAATTTTTTAAATCTATTTAGATACCAGTTATATTTGCCTACATGCATGTTGTTTAATATAGTAGACAGTGGGCATATATGGCTACTTCATTTAAGTGTAAATTAATTACAATTATATAAAACTAAAAATCAGTTCATTGCATTAGCTACATTTCAAGTTCTCAAAAGCCACATGTGGGCAGTGGCTAGTGCAGATAAGAACATTTCCAGCATCAGAAGGAGTTGTGTTGGAAAGCACCAGTCTAGACACTAAACACACAAAGATATGCCAAATTGGATTAAGATACTATCAAAAGCTAATCCTCAGACTTGCTGTTAGACAAATACATATGTTATCAATGTCCTGCTGATATGAGAATTGAGAATAAAATATGTGCTTCTGACATACAGTAAATAAATAGTTGAAACACAGACTGCAAACATATAAATATAATTATTGTATTTGGTGATTTGGCCCTGAAACATAGTCTTCATTTTGATTGAACATGAAAAATATTCTTTTTTAAAAATTTTGACTCTTTTGTTTATTATTTTTTAAATTTCAGATTATTATGGGGGTAAAAACATTCTTCTATTTCTAACCTGCTTATTAAACATGCTTGAATGATAGCATTATGTACATTATGCAAAATCTGTCGGTGGGTCTAGAATCAGAATTGATTCTTCTCCTAAATATACTATGAGCTACCAAAGTATACTTAATGGAAAATCATTAAAATACTAAAAAAGAGACAAGGAATGTTTGCTCAGTGAGCTTGTAACCCAGAAATAATCAAACTAACTCATATAAAATTATTTCCATTTAATAATCATGGGGAAATTAATGGATATCACCTGAAAAAAAGAATGCCTGATAAATGCATTTATAATTTGGCCCTTTTGGAATATTTAATAAATATCTAGCTAAACTAATGAAGCCGAAATAAATAAAGACAACTGAAAATACCAGAAATGAAAATAGATATATAAGGAGAAATACAGAAAAAAATTAAAAATCGCAACATGAATAAGTAGATGATTTTGCAAAAAAAAAGTACATTACCATAGAAGTCACATCAAAACTGTAAAGAGGTCTTCCCACATCTGCACAAAACTTGTTAACCAGAGAGATTCAAGATCAATTATTTTTTACCTCAACAAAAATTTCATTTAAAAGCTATTTTAGTTATTCTAGGAAATTTTCCAAAATCTTTAATCAAGTCACCAAAAAACTAATATCGAAATCTGTCAGTGAAAGCATAAAAAAATAAAATACTTCAAAATACACTTCAACCTCATTTACATCAATAAAATATTTATAAATATAATTCAATGACAGATACATAATTTTAAAAGGAAACTGAGCATAATCTATAAAGTGTATTTTGAGAATGCATATTAATGTTAGGAAACAGGATAATATAATTTATTATATTATAGTAATGTAACTTAGATCATGTGAAAAAGAGTATTATATCAGTGGCTTTTGAAAAATAGTTACAGAAAATTCCCTTCAATTCCTAGATTAAAAAAAAGTCAAAACTCCTGCTAAAGAAATAATGGATGGAGTATTATTTCACACAATATGTAGGTATAAATATATCTCTATATGTATATTTGTAGCTTTATTAATATTTTACTATATATGTATATATATATATATTGTGTGTGTGTGAAACCAGAGGCATCAGCATCCTTAATGTTGAATGTTAATGTGTGTGTGTGTGAAACCAGAGGCATCAGCAATAAATATCTGCTCCCACTCTTAACAGGCCCTTCCTACCCATTTGGCCACATGTTCCGTCTCATTCATGAAATGTGAGTGGAAATGACTGTGTCATTTCCAAGTATAGTCTAGTTTTAAGAATTATACCGAAGTGCTCGGTTATTCTAATTTTCTCTTTGCCTCAAGAGCAATTTTACTCAAAGAAAGGTTATACCTTCAGCCCTGAGCCTGAGATACTGCAGAAATAGGATTTTCAACTAAACTGATATTGACATGTATGTAAAAAGTAAACATGTAAGTCATTGAAGTTTTGTCACTGTCATCACAGCAAAATAATCTAAATTGACATATACAGATGTCTAATATCACTGTTATTTAACATTGTTCTAGAAGTAATGAACATTGAAATTAGATGAGATGAAAAGAGAAATGTGGAGATAATTTTTCATTATGTACAAAAAATATGTCTGCAAATTAACCAAAAAAAAAAAAAAAAAAAAACCCAGTAAAAATGGAAACACTTTAGGAACAATTAAGGAATTAAAAAATGTGGCTTGATAAAAACTTAGAAATTTTTGAGAAACCATGAGATATTATGTTTCTCTTATTCTACTAGCTATTTACATGTTTGCAGTATAGGGGAAGAGTGGTAAAAAGCCTTCAGACATAACAGGTTGTGAGATTTTCTTTCTCATGGGAATAAAATTAATAGCAATTTTTACACTTGTACACATTTATACATGATCTATGGGCAAGTTTTCTAGGATTTTATATTTGTTTCACATATGCCTGAAAAGCTTCAGTTGAAATAAAGTCTCCAAGTGTACAATATTTTGCTTATCGATATTTACTGTTGCCAATAAAGAATAGAGATGAACTTGTCTATTGAACCATGTCAAATAAAATGGTATAAGATTGGATCTCAAAACTGCCAATCATCTTTGCTCCAACTGAGATAAATCAGCCACAATGTTACAGGTAAAAATCTTCCATGCCACTACCGCCCCAAAGTGGGAAGCACAAAACTGTTTGGAGAGATGAAGGAAATAAAAGAGGAAGGAAAAAAATGTATTGTCTTCAGCGGTTTTAAATCACAAAAGCAGAATGACAAATATAGCATATGAAATAACTGCTCCTTAAGTTGTTTAGGAAAAAAACATTATGCAGGGAAAACACCACAATAATTAGTGTACTGTTACATTTTTTGAGAACCTGAAAATTCTTCTATTTTAAAAAGATTGACTTAAATAAATAATAAAGATCTGGGAAAGGAAAAGGAGTTCTGATCATCTTGGCAAGCATTTATTAAAAAATATTATCATGGCAAGATAAAAAATTATTACAAAACTGCAATGATGAAGTATTTAGAATAAATCAAGGATAGACAGAGATCTAATAAATGAAATCAAATCCTACTGTATACCACAAATACATATGAAAGTTTAGCAAATAAAAATATAGCATTTAGCATTTTAGAAGAGTAGAGAAAGAAATTCAATAAATAGCCTATGGGAATCTACTTTTTGTTTTTTAAAAAAAGCTTTATCCCAATTCTCCTTAATATGAAAATATGCTTTCAAACTGGATCAAGAATTTAAATACACAATAATAGAATGAAGTTATGATATTACTTACTATAAATGAAATTAAAAGTTTTCAAAAATGATGTTAGAACACCTTAGGAAATGTAATACAAAACTGGAAAGACATAAAGAAAATATTTCATAAATTGGCTATAAAGAAATTAATTTATAGCAGGAAATATCAATGTAAGATTAACATTAGAATATAGTACAGCTAATGTCTTACAATTTAGGTACTCTTACAAATTAATAATAAATCCATGAACATTATAAACTAACACATAAATATATGATGGAATGATGAAACTAAAGGTGATAAAAGCAAAGAACCCAACATAATGAAATATAACATGCCAATAAAAATATGGAAGGGTGTTTAAAGAGTTTGAAGGATTTGAGTTGATTATATGTTTTGGTGAAATGCTATCATAACTACTGGTATGAGTATATATATATATATATATATATATGAGAAAATAATTGATAAAAGCTATCAGTATTTTATATGAGTCTACATTTTATACTAGTAAAATTATTTCTAGAAAATTTTTAAAATAATTGACTGCAAATATAAATGTGCAAAGACATGAACATAGATTGCATTATATTGTTATTAGTCCCCAAAGTGGCAACAGCTATTCATAAATCTGGTCTGACTAAATAAAATAAGTTTAATTAACATATAGAATACATTGTCTTTTAAAATGAGTTAGCTAAAAAGTGAAGCTCAAAATATAAAATGAGAAATAAATTGTAGAAAAGTATTTAAGATATAATGTTTGTCAAGAACAAACCTAAACACACTTCAAAATTCACTGAAAATACCTGGAAAGATAGAAAAGAAATATAACACATAGGCATTCAAAGAGAATAGACTGTCGTTGGGGTTATTGAAACTTACATTTTTAATCTATCTTGAATTTTTCACTTATTAAAGATGAATAATACTCCATAAAAGTATAACTAGCCAACAAAATGCAAATTATCATTTAAGACATCTTCATTAATTATAGAAATTTCATTGATATTGCTCATATCTCTTTAGATGTTTGAGCATTTTTTCAAGGATTAGATGATAAGCATTGTATCTATTCTTCTAAATGTATTCCTGATCCAACTACCTCTTTGACACTTGAGTTTTATTTTTTCATCCATTCAGCTAGCCTCTGTCTCTTGAGTGGTGTATTCAAATTATTTATGTTGATTGATAATATTGATATGTGGGATGCTGTTCTGTTCATCCTGTTGGATAGTACTTAATTGCTTCATTTCACCTCTTGTGCTATTGTTTAAGATGAGTTCTGAGCTTTAGTTTTTGGGTGGTTTCACTCTGGTGGGTGTCTGTTGTATTGATTCATGTTTAATGTGGTTTTGATCATTTTCTTCAAGGCAGGTCTGCTCTTAACAAATTCCCTCGGTGTTTTCTTGTATGGAAAAGTCTTTATTTCTCTTTCATATGTGAAACTTAGTTTTGCAGGAAACAAAATTCTAGGCTAATTGTTGTCACCTTTAAGAAGAGTGAAGATGGAGCCCCAATCCCTTCTGGCTGGTAAGGTCTCACTTGAGAAGTCTGCAGTTAGCCTGATGGGTTTTCCTGCATAAGTAACTTTATGTTTTTGCTTCACAGCTCACAAGAGTTCCTCTTTTCTATTAACTTTGACCAGTCTTATGACTGTGTGTCTTGGCAATTACTTGTTTGCAATGAATCTCCCAGGTCTGCCTTGAGCTTCTTATACCAGAATGTCTAAATCTCTAGCAAGATTAGGGACGTTTTTCTCAATTATTCCCTTAGATAGGTTTTCCATCCCTTGTGTATTTTTTTCTTCATCCTCAGAGGTGGTTATGATTCCTATATTTGGCCACTTTACATAATCCTTTATTTCTTATAGGCTTTGCTCATTTCTCTTTATTCTTTGCTTTTAATTTTTGATAGACTGAGTTAATTCAAAAGGGTTGTGATCAAGTTCTGAGATTCTTTCTTCTGGTCCAGTCTATTCGTGAAACTTTCCACTATGTTTTGTATTTCCTTAAATAAATATTTCATTTCCAGAAGTTCTATTTGTTTTTCTTTTAATATGTTGATCTCTTTAGTAAATTTTTTATACATTTCCTGAATTGTTTTTCTGGTTTCTTTGAGTTTGTTTTCTGTTTTATCTTGGATTTTATTGAGCTTCCTTACAATCCATATTTGGAATTCTCTACCTGTCATTTCAATATTTACATTTCAGTTGGTATCCATTACTAGAGAGCTGGTGTTCTCCTTCAGGGGTGTCCTTTCACTCTTAATTTTCATACTTCCAGAGTTCTTTTGCCGATTTCTTCTCATCTCACATTTTTATTTTTGGATTCTCTTTTGTTTAGATGTTTTGTTTTGGTTTTTTTTTCTTTCACTCTCACTTGTAAGGGACTGTCTGTAGTATATGTTGTGTAGGAACTTTTAGCTTTGTTTTCCAGTGCTTTGACGGGGATCTAGGTTCTGGATGGATGCCTTGGTTATAGATAACCTTAGTGTAGTGGTTTTCTCAGTTGCTAGTTGTTTATAGGCTGTAGCAGCGGTGAGCTATGTGTGTGGGCAGATTCCCTGTCTCTCCTTGATGGGGAGGAAGGAGGTCTTTTCAATTCTTTCTTTTTCCCCATCCCTGTGGTCTTCTCAACATGAATTGCATTGAGAAGCCCAGTTTAATCTCTGAGACAATGGGTGGTGCTTCTGAGTAAGAATCAACCACACCCTGTATGAATGAGCCAGTAAATATTTTAAAGCCCTGTGCAAATCGACATTCTTCTCAGTAGGTGGTGCTTGCCAGAAGAAACAAGTTGCAGTTTTTTTGTCTTTTTTTAAGAAATGTGACCAGGATAGCCATTTGGTAGAACAATCCAATTCCCCAGGTGGTGGGCAGGTGCTGGAATTTTCAGGTGAGTCCTTATTCTCCCCTCAGCCCATGTGGGTAGGGGAATGAAGCTGGGCGTGGCTGGGTTGAGTGAGCCTGCCCTCAGGCTCCACAAACAATGGTCAGGTAGCTATTTTGGCGGGGGTCAAAAAGCCTCCAGGGAGGGGCTGCGATGGCCCCATCCAGCCAGAAAGTCTGCTTGTGAACGAGGGGCCATCTGAGATTCACAGTCTGTCTGCCAGGAGCTGGTTTCACTGTTCTCCCCTCTCCCCTGCTCTGCAGTCTCCCTCTGGCATCTGCCAGCAGGCAAAGGCTCAAGCTATCTGGGCTCCACATTATGGCACTGCAGGCTGGAAGCTTCCCTGCCCAGGATCCCACCCTGGGCTGAGAGCATGGCTTTCCTGTGGGGAAGGGATGCCCCATGGGTGGCTGTGGCTGGGACCCACACCCAACTCTCTTTTCAGTTCTGTCCATGCGAGCTCCCTTGCCTCCCAAGAATAGCTCACAGATGTCCCCTCCATGCCTCCCAGCAACACTATCGATCCCAGGGGGTATGGGATGTGGCCTGCGGGCCTGTCCCCAGGTCCCTGAAGATCAATCCCTGACTGTCCCAGGGAGAAGCCTGCTGGTCCCAAGTTGCCTATGGGGTGCTCAAGCAGGTTTGATGTCCCTCCACTTTGAGATGTGCCTGCTCTGATGGAGCAGCCAGGCAAGCAGCACTCAGGAGGGCTGGTGGGCAGGGAGCTCACAGTTTGAGTACCCCTTAGTCCTCTGCAGCTCTTCAACCATTTTGGGGCCAGAGTCGCCTTTAGCTGACAGCCGTGATATGACTTCTAATTTTTCACTTATCAAAATAAAATTGTGAACATTTAAAAATAACGTAATGAAAACATATATGTATATGTTACCTATTCTGATTTACTTTACAAGTAAAGCTGCCTGTAAAGTAAAACAAGCATTTTCAATGCTCTAAAGCTTTCCTCATCACACAAGAGCAAAACGGATTCATTGTCAACGCACTGAACAGACTACCCTGCGGACTGTGAGTGCCCGAGGTGGGCAAGGTGTCGCGGCCGGTGAACGCCACACCAAAGTGGTTAAGAGGAAAAGTTTGAAGCCCCTTCTCTGTGGAACCTCCAACAGAGGGAAGCAGCAGCTCTCAGGAGCCATGGCTCCAGCATCTCCCTCTGTAGCTGCAGGAGAGGAAGGGAAGGAGAGGAAAAGAGTCTGAATGGAGGAAAGCTAGTTGTCTCTGTCCCTCTCTCCAGAAGGCAGCTCACCCAGAATATCCAAGCTCTGGGGTCATGCAGATGCCCTGGGACCCACTGGCCGCCTGTGGCTCTTGCAGTCTGGGCCAGATTTGGGAAATGTCTGTGTGGGAATGAGCAAGATGAAAACTGAAGGATTGAAGCCCCCTGGGAAGGAGGAAGGCACAAAGTGGATGCAGAAGCACTATGGTGCCTGCCATCTCAGCTCGGGTCTGTGGCACCATGAAGCGCCCCAAAGGGGCTGGCAGCCTGGTTCTCTGTCCTCAGAAAGCTCCCAGTTCACTGGTGGCAGCATATTTTGGGCTTATGAGGGTAGAAAGGCTCTCTTTCAGCTCAGGAGCCTGCTGACTGTCAGAGATGTGAGGGAGGGAGAACTAAAATGATCCTCCTACCCTTTTTCTGAACTTCTAGTGTTATATTCGAGATTCGCAAGGCCGAAGGACAGAGAGACAGAGTCACCAAGGCTGTAATTACCAAAAGGAGTTTTATTGTCTAGCTCGAGCTAGGGTCTGAGCCCCCAGAGTGCCAGTGCAGTGGCCTCTTCCCCGGGCAAGGACCCTCCTTTGTGTGTTAGTCCCCTTTTTATAACTTAGTTGTTTACACACTGGTCATGCATCCGCCCCCACAGTGATTTTTACTTCATCCTGCCCCTGATAGGCCCTAACCTGTTCCGGGTCCTCGCTGAGAGACTCAGGTTTCCACTCTCTTTGTCTTTTTCCTCTGCATCCCATAATATACTCATAATGCCTTGCAGTAGGCAAACAAGCAGTAAACAGAAGCTGTAAGGTGTCCATTGTCCTTATAGCCCAGTATCTTACACTAGCCTCTAGAGTGTTAACCTCTGTCAATATCTTGCTCCTTCTTGTTCTGCTCTGAGACTTCTCGGAATCTATTGTAAGTTCTCACAATTTTCCCTCTGAATTATACCTGATCTATGATTATTTGTTCATTTTTTTTCTTTTTCATGTAAAACTTTTCCTTCTTTCTGAGACGATCTGGTAGCTGGTATTTCTGGTCAGCTGTCTTCGAGTTACTCATTTTTTACACTAAAATAAATCAAAATAAATAATATGCAAAAACTATAGAAAAGTTATGGCAAAATCATTTAAAAGTTTTCCTTAAACTCCTTGATATAGTTCAATAAATAATCTTGTGTTTTTAGTGCAATCTCTATAACTTGATTTTATTATCTATAAGCTGATGGTAACACTAGGAAGATCTACTTCATATAATTTTGAATTAGCCAACTGAAGTAATGCATACATCATACCACATCCATATCATGCTTTACAAAGCATGAAGTCAGGATAATGAGGTGTTTCAGAGCATGAGCTTGGAGGTCAAACCTGTCTAGGTTCACTGCTAGCCCTGCCATTTAATAATTGTATTACTATGAACACACTATTCAACTTCTCTAAGTTTCAGATTCATCATCTGTAAAAAATAGGTAATAATGCTTACCTTCAAAGATGTTTGTGCAGATTAAGTAAGACAATGTTGATAAAGCCCTTGGCACAGAGTGCAGAGAGGTTGGCAAAAGGTAATAGCTCAAAGGAGTCACTGTGCTTATGTTGTCATTGTTATAAAAGCATTATAAATGCAAGTTGTTTCTCCAAGGATTTTTTAAAGTGCCTATTTCCAAGTTAAAGAACACACTCTTCAACCTATGAATAAAAAGACAATTTAAGTTGAATATGCTTTGCTTGAAATACAAAACACAAAAGTGGTGGGTTGCCAGAATTGGATGACTTCTGGCTGCATTTAGGCATTCAAGCAGTGCATTGTGCAGCAACCCACATGTTCAGCATCCCCCTTAGGCAAAAAGAATAAGCAGCATAGTCTGCTGATCCTAGAAATTGTGATCAGTGGCCTGGCATCAAAGCACTTTCTGTAGTCTGTGTTTTGTCTAAATTTGACATGGCAAAGGTCCTAAATAACAAAACAAGACAATTGACTAAGTGGCTGGCTAAATCACTTGGGAATTTTGGGGGGTTGTAGTGAACTGACACATCCTCAGATAATTTTAGTTTTTAGAGTTTCTGTGAGGGTATACAGGAAAGTAAAAGATCAGAAAATTTTCTCACTTGAAGCAGTTTTAATCACTACTTAGCCACACATAAAACATACTAGTGTTTTTCAAGTACTTGAAGGTTATTGGAAAAAAAAAAAACAAAAAAACAAACACAACTGTGTCTCTAGCAAGCTTTCATATCAGATGATGAAGTTCAATAGTTGTCTCCCTTAGCATTCCACAGTTAAGGTGACTCAGCCCCAAGTCGCTTCAAAGTTCTCTTTACACCTGTATTTATTTCTTGCATTCTGATGAGTCATGGCTTCAGCTAATTTTCCTCTCTCCACTACCACGTCATTGTATCATCTACTTTGTTCCCTGTGTGGTTGAGATTTAAACTCCTTTATGATCTGATTTTATTTATTTATTTGATAGTCACTCTCCAGTATAGAGTGCTTTTATAATCAAATCGGTATGAGAAAATGATTATGCTACCTCCTCGCTATAGATCAGCTGCTGTGGAATGCCACTGTCACTCTTTGTTCACTCAGCTATGGGTAGAGTGGCAGAGTTTCACGCTACAAAGAACACCAATTTAAGAATAAAGAATAACTGCAATACAGTTAGCAAGCAATGTTCTTGACCTTTAACGTTCAAATACCTTTTTTTTTTTTTTTTTGAGTATAGTCACTTTTATTTTTAAAAAGTACACTAGATTTATTTACAAGAAAAAATGTTTTTGTATATTTTACATCTGGAAATCCTACGTTATAAAATTATATTGTCCTGTTTTATGTGATTTGAGCTTTCTTATATAAAGGTTTTAGGGAAAAAAATACCTAATAATGTAACTTTTTAACATAAAGTTTGCCTTAAATTAGAAGGGGTTGTTTCTAATTTACATCTAATTTGTAGGACAGTTGAAAATGTAGAATGATTTACATTTATTGCTATATAAAATCTATGTGCAGTTAGTTCCCAACTGACAAATTTTAAATAAGCATGTCTTTAACTATTAATAGCAACTTTTGAAAGGGGGTACTTCATCTAGATAAAAAGGTTACAGAGGGAAAAATATATGAGAGGTTTTGTTTTGTTTCCTCTTTGGTCGGTTAATATTTGTTTAGTGAAATATTGTCCCTGAAAAAACTCAAAATTTTTTTCTTTTTTTTATAAAGGAAATAATATTTATTCTATTATATAGTTTTTGACACTAAAATAATGTAATGACTATAAGTGTACTTTCAAAATACACAACACTGTACTAGTAGGCACTATTTAGAGAATAAAATGATATTCTATCTGAAAATCTACTACTCTTTCTGTTAATATTTCAATGAGTAGCTCTCCCAAAGTTTTGGAATTGCTCTTTTATATTTTATTTTCATATTGTGCAAATTACTTGAACAATTATAGTTCCCAAGATAAAGATTCCTAGATCTATGAAGGAGAGTAAATATATATTTTGATTACAACCAATTTAGTTTTCAGTCTATTTTAGAAATTTAATAAATATTTTTGAATAAATAAATACTTATTAATTCACCATGAAAATCAGAATGTGGTAA